>APFE030228253.1:0-60044 GCA_000404065.3 Pinus taeda
AGATGATCAACAAGAAAATATATTTCCTTTCATCTCTCAACAAAAGCAAGACGAATTTGGGTTTGCAGTTGAGATTTGGAGGACGGCCGCAACTGCAAATCTGAGAAAATCGTGCTCAAAGAACCCTGCGTTTCTCTCTGTAAAAGCCGAATTTGGGCAAACCGTTCTCTAAAACAGTTAATTGGGCCCGTTCTGGACAAAACCCATGTTCCAGATTTCTCAAATTCGTCTTCATTTGCTCAGAATCTCAACCGCAAAATTGTTACTCCTTAAACCAGCGAATTTCTGAGTTGGAAGATTTAAAAATCAAATCTTCAATCTGGAAGTTACCTTGGAGGCTAAAAATGGTGAATAATGTTATAACCAACTTATTAGAACTATCATTGATAAAATAATTCATAATCATCAATTTATTAGAAATAAAGGAGAAAAATAATATAAGAAGCATAAAATCATATAAAATGGAGTTATATAATAAATTATAATAAATGACATGATGAAGATTAGTGGAAATGGGTGGGATAAGTGTTCAAAAGTGATAATAATAATGGCATATTGACGGCCCAACATACCCCCACACTCAATATGCTGCATGTCCTCATGCAACGAAAACTGGATATATTGCATGTCTTCATGCAACCCAAAGACAAAAACCATGTGTTAACCAAGCTATAAAAAAATATGTTCATCTCAGCTCATGAAATGGATAGAACAAATGAATTCTTCCTCAATTAATGAATATTCAATTTTAGCAATCTTTGATGAAGGCATAACAATTAAGTTGTAGCAAAATATGATATAAATAACAACAACTTTCATTAACCATTTTCCCAAAAACTACAAACCATATTTTGTTGAAATGTTCCAAATAGATTTGTAATATATGAATGCCTCTATGATCCAAAAATCGGATTGTTTTGATGTACGGATCATGAGATATAAACAAAGTGGTTGTAGGTGAGAGTGCATGATTTCCGAAAGTTTATGAACCAATTTATCTTGAATTTATCTAGGTATGTGTATTTTAATAGTATGTCTATTTCCTAGAGATCACAAGAATTGAGTTCAGAGTTTTAAAAATATTATGGAAATCAGTTTCTACACTGAAATGGTATGCCTTAAATGAGAAAGAAAAGAGAAAACATCCATCATGCGTAGCAATTCCTCCCCCTCTTTGAAAAATTAGCATGCCCTCATGCAATGCTAGAAAACAAAGAGAGGTGGTTGCTACTATCTGTTGAATTCTATGCTTGGTGTAAAACAACATGGAATAAGGAAGGTGTTGAAGATGAATAAGAATATAAATGGATGATAAAGAATATGAATGACGTGGTCATAAGAAAGAAATGAAGGAACACTCCCCCACACTGGGAGATGAGATGCTGCTGAAAAAGGGGAAGTGGTAAAGATGGGAAATGAAGGATGATAAAGAATGCGCAAAATGGATTTTCATGAAATTCTCCTAAATTCGTAATAAATTAGAAGATTATGCTATTTTACCTCAAGTTTTACCTCAAAAAAAAAAAAATGTGGAATAACATATATGTATTGGCAGTTGTTGAAGTTGATGTAGGCAAAGTTGGTGCTGAAGGTGATGCAAAAGGTGGAATCCAGGTAAGCACATAATGTCTGAAGAATTGTTCACGTTCATGAGGTGCTCGAGCCTCTTCCATTAGTGGCAATCATGTAGTCAAGCTACGAATAGAATTTTGCCCATACTTGTTGTTCTCCTGTAAACAAATCACACTTGTGCATATAATGTTCTTGACCATAGTGCTAGTGTTAAATAGCAATAGATGAAGATGCATGCCAAAAATTTCAATCAGAAAAAACTTATCAAATCAACAAGTTATGGCAGAATGTAGTAATCATATCACATGCAATCCCATAATGCATACATTCCCCCCTCCAATTGGAAAAGGGATCCCATGACCATAAATCATATGAAAGGTGTTGTGCTGACGGCAAGGCAAGGGAATGAACAATACAACAGTAAATGAAGCAGAGTACACATATCAATGATAGGACAGCGAGAGTTATGGTTATAATGAGAGCAGAGTGTATAAAGATAGTTATGAATAAAAGATAGGACGCTTTGGATTGATGATAGTTTATGCAAAATGAAAAAGGACAACAATATGTTAAAAATATGCTTTGCTGATGGTATTCTAGCTGAAAATGATGTGATTGATCATAAAACAATTTCTCATGCGTAAAGGTTCAAAACAGGGAAAAATTTAAGAAAATAACTTCTCTGATAAAAAGAAAATAAGAAAAGGGTATTATAATAATAATTGACGAAAAGACATAACTTCAATACCATAAGCAAAGCCACTGCTGCCAGCAGGCATCCATAGCCTCGACAGGGTTGCTTTTTAACCCATATGAGCAAGAATCCTCAATTTATAACTACAGAGTTTCAGTCATGTTCTACAGAAGAGATCAGTGTGCTGGCGTGGTAACCAGATAATCACACTGCCATTCACTGGGATGTAGCAAAAGTGATTAGGTCGGCTCGTGATGAGACCTCCTGTTCCAAGGATAATTTGGCTATCCAATGGATCATAACCCTGGTGTGGTAGCCATAATGGGAATGTCACTTTGTTACAGCCTTATGAACATGGTAGGCTGGCTCGTAATGAGACCCCTATCCTCATCGCGAGAACAAAATTTTGTTGTTATTACACATTTTTATGATAAAAAGAGGGAGGCTCAGTACTCCTTAAGAGCAGGGATGATGGAAGAAGTTGAACATGTCAATAGAAAAATATACCCATAATCTCATGTATTATAGATAGAGAAGATTATAACCAGGAAGGATGGAACCAACATGGTATTAAGATGATCAATCAGTATCATGTACAGTAGAAAACAATGCAGTAAAGTAATATATAAATAATTGTGTCCCTTTTGAGAAGAATCTATCGTCAATGAGCTGTCTTGTTAAAGATCATAACGTAAATGATATTAACTTGCTTCAATAGAATCCATAATTCTTGTCCTCATAAAAATAGTGTACTTCATACCATGAAAGGGAATCAATAAAATGTGGTTGAGATGAACTAGGAATAATCCCACAAGAGAAAGGAAAAAATATTGTCAAAGTGTTTCTTTTTTTTAAGGAACAGCAAAAACACTCAAAAAGAACGTGGTGGTCTATGTAGCAAAGAAAATGCATACCAAAAAAACAAAAATGCACACAAAAAAATGTGAAAATGCAAATGCCGTTCCTTTGGAAAAAAAGAACAACAAAAACTAAAAGTGTCGTTCCATTTCGAAAAAGGAACAACAAAACGTGAAAGGGCAGGAGTGTTGTTCCATTTCAAAAAGGAATAGCACCTATTCCATTTCGAAAAGGAACAACAAAATGTGAAAGTGAAAAAGTGTTGTTCTATTTCAAAAAGGAACAACAAAACGTGAAAATGCATAAGTGATGTTCCATTTCGAAAAGGAACAGCAAAACGTGAAAGTGAAAAAGCGCTGTTCCATTTTGAAAAGGAACAACAGCTGTTCCATTTCGAAAAGGAACAACAAAATGTGAAAGTGCAAAAGTGATGTTCCATTTCAAAAAGGAACAACAAAACGTGAAAATGCATAAGTGCTATTTCATTTTGAAAAGGAACAACAAAACGTGAAAGTGCAAAAGTGTTGTTCCATTTCGAAAAGGAACATCAGTTGTTCCATTTCGAAAAGGAACAGCAAAATGTGAAAGTGCAACAGTGCTATTCCATTTCAAAAAGGAACAACAAAATGTGAAAATGCATAAGTGCTGTTCCATTTTGAAAAGGAACAGCAAAACGTGAAAGTGCAAAAGTGTTGTTCCATTTCGAAAAGGAACAACAACTGTTCTATTTCGAAATGGAACAGCAAAATGAACTGTGAAAAAGGAACAACAAAATGAATGGCTGAACTAAAAAGTGCTATTCCTTTAGAAAATAAATAGCAAAATGAAAATGATGTCCCTTTGAAAAAGGAACAGCAGGAACGACAAAAATGCACACAAATGTTGTCCCTTCAAAAAAGAAACAACAAAATACACAACCATAAAATGCAAACACGCAAAGAATGAATTAGTTGTTCACTGCATTGATGCTGAGAATGAGTTGCACTTTGAATGAAGCAACACCTGAAACACAAAATATAAGAGAAATTAGAAAAGAAACAACAAAAAGCAGTATATAAATAAAAATGATGCTATGTCAAAAAATGATCTATTTGAAAAATGGTTTGGCAGCAAAGACATGACATGAATCTTCAAATGAAAATCAATTCTTCATTTGTTCTATTATGAATCCATTGGGTAATGAGTTGGATGAAACTCCCTTTGTTTCATAAAATTTCTTTCAAAAATCACTCGTCCATAAATTGACCTTCTTTATTTTCCCAAGACTTGCAAAAAACGAGTGTCTACCTGCAATAAAACATTAAATCATGGAGAAAGAGAGGTGATCGGGCTCCCCTAATCCAAGAATTATGCAAAGAAAAACAAGTAGTTACTTTATATAACAAATCCACAGAGAAAATAACAAAGTAAAATTTATTTGTCACCTGCGGGAGAGCAGTGGCCAATCATGCTAACCTGCAGTGTTTTAATCACAACTTCTTTGTTTTTCATCGAAATTGAGTGATTCCAAAGCCAAATGAGAGATAATTCAAAGATATATCTCCAGTAGAAACAGGTTTTAAAAATTCAATGATATGATATGTCAATTTTAGATAGAACAACCTGCATAACAGAGTCATTTTCGATTACCCGACTTAGACCAACAGTTGATATTTCAAGGATAACTTTTTCATTTGATGTCGGATTCGAATGATTCAAATTGGAAATGAACGTATATTCATTTATTTATTTTCAATAGAAACAGGTTTTTAAGAGAAGAAGAATTGATAGGTCAAATACTGTAAGGAACAACCGGAAAGACATAGTTTTAAGGGTGCTAATTTACGATATACAGTCAATATTTTGATCATAACTTCCCCATACGATATCGAAAATGAGTGATTCAAATTTTATTGTAAACTAGATTCATAGGGAAATCTACCATAGAAACATGTTTTAAAAATTCATTCATTTAGGCCTCCAAAAACTGACTGTCCCAACTCTGTTCCTGAGCTGCCCACTAGACACCCTGTCAATGTTTTGTTTCTAACTTTTTCGTTTCAAATCCAAATTGAGTGATTCAAATTGGGTTAGAAAGTAGACATCAAGGGCTACTTAAGATAGAAACAGGTTTTAAAAATTCATTCATTTAGGCCTTCAAAAACTGACTGTCCCGACTGTTTTTGCAGAAATTCCATCAAGCCCACAAGCCAAAAAATGATATTCAACCGTTTTTTTATATTGATGATAAAAATGAATATAAGTGTTTGTAGAATTGTTATTTCTATTATAAATCATCTACATACACAAATGAATTAAAAAATTATCACCGATGTTGATTTGCATAGCATGTTGCGAACAAAAACAACTAGGTTTTACATGGAAAAACAAAATGCATTTATTTTTATTCCTTATTTTATTTTGATTTTTCTACCACTAACCTATTTTTGGATTTGAAAATGATATATGCTAACGTATATGAGTACTGTCCAGGTGGGAGCCCATATTCGAGATAAAGGCTCCAATGTATGCACATGACCCAAATATTGTGAAAAATGGGCATCTTTTAACGAATATTAGGGTATGAGAAGCCAACTCCTTCAAAAATGGGTATCAAAAATTGTTAAGCATAGAGTGATGTTGCAAACAAATGATGGAGTGAAACAATCTTCAATATGATCCTTAACTTTCCTTGATTCCCATAGCCATCATATCATGAAGTTCTTGAGCTTTTAAAATAGCTTGTTGATGCATAGTAAAGGAAACCTCATTTTCTTCCATAGCTTCTACAATTTTTGCATTTGAAACATTCTGAATCTCATTGTAAGTTTTCTCTAATAACACATGTGAGATAGAATGGGTGGGAAGGGTGGGTAAATTTGGCAGTTCAACATTGTAAGCATGTTGTACTGGTTCTATTGTGGTCGAGGGTTGTGGAATTAGTTGAGCAAGACATTGTGTATGGAATGGAGCATTTTGATGATGTGGTTGATTGGGTTGTGTGAATGGTTTTGATGGGCAAGCAAGATATTGCGGAAGAGCTGGTGGAGAATATGGAGAATGTGCTTGTGCTACAAGATGAGGGAGAGTAGTCATGCAATCATAAGGTAAACCATGCCAAGCTTGTAGACAAGATTGGTGGTTATATTGAAATTAACATGGCTGCCCTAACACATTAATATTCCATAATGGATTATGCAAGTAAGAAAGTGGAGAGGGAGTGTTTTGAACCATACCTGTAGGCCATGATTTCCATGGTTTTGACCTTGTTGCAGCTTCCTTACCTCTTTGATATGCTACTTCCATCCTAGATAAGGAAGAGTGAGTATCTATGAGATGCTCCTTTCAGTCCTGAGGGTAAAACACTTCATCAAATTCTTCATTTTTATGAACCTGCAAAACATCCAATTTTTCATTTAGAGAGCTAATAAAATCAACTTTAAAATTTTCAAATAAAGCATTGATTTCAGCTCTTATGTCTCCTATTCTTATAGCAGATTTGGAAAAGGAAAAACAAACATCTCTAGAATTCTTACCAGCCTTGGAGATTCCTCTTGAATACCTTATGCACAACTCACAAACATCATCATGTGATAACTGAAAAACATCACCTTTTCCTATCAGATTTAAGGGTTCTAAAAATTTATCTTTGATTCCTTTAAAAAGGGGTGTTTTTAAAATCTCTTTTTCCAAATGCTTATGTTTTGATTTTTGAAGGTTATAATGAAATCGATCTACATAGTCCTCCAAGTTTTCATCTTCCCCTTGTATCATACCGAAAATATCTTCATTGGATTTGCAATAGTCTTGGTACTTCTTCAAGAATATGTTCTTCATGTCCTCCCATGATTGGATGCAATTCCCACCTAGGCTCATGAACCATCGGAGAGCTGCTCCTTTTAGAGTAAGAGGAAACACTTTCAATCTTTGATCATTAGTACAATAACGATATCCTCTACAAATTATTTCAAACTCAAACAAAAATGTATGTGGATTTTCATTTGCTAAACCATGAAAATTTGGTAAAGATAGGGGAATTATGTGCATTTGTGTCACTCCTCCTAGATCTTTGATAGGAAATTCAAAAGTAGAAACGTGAGTCATTTCTTACCATAGTTTAAGATGTTCTTCATGTGTTTCTTCGAGGCTCCTTCTTCAAATGTTCCTGTCAATCGGTTAGTGAAATGGGTGGTGCTTACATCACCACTTGCGTGAGATCATGTGATTCAAAAAAATTTCTATCTTTTTCCTAATTATTCACACAAAAATTCAAACATCTATTTCTACCCTAGGTTCTTTAACAGTCCTGCTGGAAAGCGGACGGGGGAGCAGGGCTTTTACATGCTCCGTACGCAGGTTCTTACCTTCCGTTTTTAAGATCCAACTCTTCCCTAGCAGACACTCATCAGATTCACACTACTCTTTAGAAATGGCTACACTCTCCCCGGCAACAGCGCCAAAATGTGGAGCGATAAAAAGGTGTCTTTTAAACTCCTAATTACCTCACATTAATTGTCAACCTAGGGACGAATTTTTATTTCAAGAGTGTACTCAGTCTGAGGCAGCTATTTACTCAAGAGAAATGTTTAGTAGTACAGTGTTCAGAAAACACAAGGGTAGACGGATGCTGAACTATGACTAAATTACTTCAAAAGGATAAAATCACACAAGGCAGCTTATCAGTCAAGGGTGCGGAAGCGATAACCCATCCCTCTAGAAACTGATGGAAAGGAAATTAAAGTATGGACCATAGGTTTGGGAGCTAGGCAGCGACTGCTGAGGCTCACTACAGCCTTAGACCTTCTCTCACACCAAAGCAGCAAATACAAGTAAATGGAACGACAGAAAGTAAAATAGAACAGCAAATAGGCGATGGAGCAGCAAGTCTAAAATGGAACGGCTGTAAATGGAACAACAAACTAGAATTAAAGGAATCTGAACAGCAAACTCTAATTAATGGAAATGAACAACAGCAAAGCTAAATTAATAGCAATCTTTACTCTAAGAATAAATTGGACAGCACACAGAAATAGAACAACATTGATTAATGATAGGATATGAAATAATGCTGGAAAGCAAAACAATAACTTAACACACGGCACACCTCAATAGTAATCTGATGTTGGTAATTCAATTATCATTCTTAGTTATAAATAATACGACTGTCTTTTAGCACTGAGCAACAACGTTCATAGATTCAATAATCGCAAGGAAATATAATTCTAAGATGAATTCAATAATACCAATGGTCAAATGTTACAACGCAGACATTCCATAATTAAATCGCAATGGTATCCTGTAAAAACCATTTATACCAGCAATTAAAGAAACAACAATGCGCTACAAAGTCAATATGATATTTCTGTCTCAGAAAACGATATCACTTAGCAGATCAAACGTAACAGAGCTGCGTTGTAAAATAATAAAACAAATCAGATTACCGAATCACGCTGGTGAGCAAACCACGCATAAACCAAAGAAGATAATATACAACAACAACGTACTCCACCAAAGGCTGGGCCCTTAGCCGCTAGCGGACGCTGCTGGGTTACTTCAGAAGGAAAATAGTGAACAACAACGCGCAAATTATGTATTAATCATTAAATGGTGAAATTATTACAATAGTTGAAGCTTTGAGACTTACAGCATAAAACAATCCTTTCTTCCTCCTATCCTATCATGAATCCTTGCTTATGAATCTCTAATTCAAATCATCAATTCTCCATCATTCGAATCCCCAAAGTCATCCTGAAGTCCTCCCGAAGCCATTCTGAAGCCATCTTGAAGCCATCTTCATCTCTGATCTTTGTTTTCATTTAAATAGAGAAAGATCAGAGAGCAGTTACAACATAGATAATTACAACATGATTTCTTTTACAAATTTGGGTTGATTCTAACCAGATGATCAACAAGAAAATATATTTCCTTTCATCTCTCAACAAAAGTAAGACGAATTTGGGTTTGCAGTTGAGATTTGGAGGACGGTCGCAACTGCAAATATGAGAAAATCGTGCTCAAAGAACCCTGCGTTTCTCTCTGTACAAGCCGAATTTGGGCAAACCGTTCTCTAAAAAAGTTAATTGGGCCCGTTCTGGACAAAACCCATGTTCTGGATTTCTCAAATTTGTCTTCATTTGCTCAGAATCTCAACCGCAAAATTGTCACTCCTTAAACCAGCGAATTTATGAGTTGGCAGATTTAAAAATCAAATCTTCAATTTGGAAGTTACCTTGGAGGCTAAAAATGGTGAATAATGTTATAACCAAGTTATTAGAACTATCATTGATAAAATAATTCATAATCATCAATTTATTAGAAATAAAGGAGAATAAATAATATAAGAGCATAAATCATCATAAAATGGAGTTATATAATAAATTATAATAAATGACATGATGAAGATTAGTGGAAATGGGTGGGATAAGTGTTCAAAAGTGATAATAATAATGGCATATTGACGGCCCAACGTCGAACAAAGCCATAGGGGCAGCCTTAGGACAAGTTGAGGAGAAATTTCCATATGCCATATACTTTGTTAGCAAAAACCTGTCCGAGGCAGAAATGAACTATACTATAACCGAGAAAGAGTTCTTGGCCGTAGTCCATTCCCTGAACAAGTTCCGACACTACATCACTGGTTATCAAGCATTTGTACATACTGATCATGCTGTGATTAGATATTTAATGAATAAGCTTGATGAAAATGCTCGTATCATTAGATGGTTACTTTTGTTGCAGCAATTTGATTTGACTATCGTCGACAAACCGAGTAAAGAACATGTTGTTGCTGACTTCTTGTTGAGATTGAATTTTCTTGCAGGTGAAGAAGGAATAGTGGATGACCAGATGCCAGATGAACATCTATTTTCTATCTTAGTACTCTCCCCGTGGTTTGCTGATATAGCAAACTACTTGGTCTTAGCACAGTTCCCTCCGCATCTATCCTCAAAGGAGAAGAGAAAAATTGTGAGGAAGAGTGCCCCATTCACTTGGATCGGGGGCAACTTGTTCAAACTTGGCCCAGATCAGATCTTGAGGCATTGTGTTAGGGAGGAGGAAGTCTTTGAAATTCTCCTAATCTGTCACGATGGACCTTATGGAGGCCACTTTGTAGCAAAGAGGACTGCCTTCAAAATTTTACAGGCAGGCTACTATTGGCCCACTCTTCATCAAGATGTCAGAAGATACATCAGCCAGTGTGATCGATGTCAGAGGATGGCGAAACCGACCCCAAGGGATGAAATGCCTCTCCAACCTCAAGTGACCCTCGAGCCATTTGAGAAGTGGGGCATGGATTTTGTGGGTCCTATCAACCCTCCTTCAAAGCAAAGGTCTTACATCACTGTGTGCACCGACTACCTGACAAAGTGGGCAGAAACAAAGGCAATCAAAGTAGCGACAGAAGATAAGGTGGCTTAGTTTTTAAGAGAAAATATCTTCTACAAATTTTTCTACCCAAGAGAGTTAGTCACCGATCAAGGAAGCCAGTTCACCTCTAACTTAATTGAAGACTTGCTCGCTCATCACAAGATCAAGCATAGGACTTCCACCCCATATCATCCTCAAGAAAATGGGCAGGTGGAAGTCACTAATAGAGCATTGGAAGGGATTTTGACTAAGGTGGTGAGCAACAGTAGAAAGGATTGGCAGATCGCCTAGTTGAGGCCACTTGGGCCTACAACACCACTTGGAAGACCACAACCAGTTTCACACCTTATGAGCTAGTCTACGGGAAGAAAGCTCTACTGTCAATAGAGTTTGAGTACAACACATTGAGGATGGCAGCTCAGCTGGACCTAGATCTCAGTCATGCTCAACATGAAAGGTTATTGCAGCTGAATGGGTTAGATGAACACAGAATGCAGGCCCTCCTCCACTCAGAAGTGGTTTAACTTCAGAGGAAGATATGGCATGACCGACACCTTAATGAAAAGCAATTCCAGCCGGGAGATTGGGCGGTTCTGTATGACTCCAGACACAAGGATTTCAAAGGGAAGATGAGGACAAGATGGCTAGGACCATATACAGTGGAGAATTGAAATGACAATGGTTCAGTCCTTATCAGGACCATTGATGAAGAAGCCATCCCCATGCTCATCAATGAGCATCGACTGAAGATCTATAGGAAACCCCTTTCGAGGCAGGAGTTCATTGAAACTGTGGAAAAATCAGTGCTGGTAATAGAGAAGGGTTCTACCTTTGTTCCGGCCACACCTTGATCATCAAAAAAAAGAAAAAAAGAAAAAAAAAAAGGAATAAAAAGATCCCTGGATGAAAACCTCTCTGAGGCGGCCAGGGCAGACAGTAAGGGTGAAAACCTCATGGAGGCGCCTCTGCTGTCTCTCAGAAAATAAAGAATTTGAATACAAAGACCTTTGGGTGAAAACCTCTCTTGGGCGCCCAAGTTAGATAGTAGGGGTGAAAACCTCATGGAGGCGCCCCTGCTGTCTCTTTCTTTGAAAAAAAAGGAAGTAGGTTTAATCTCTGAAGAATTATTGCAGGTTGTAGGAATACAGTGCAGAAAAGAAGGTCGCCCAAAACAAGGACAGGGGTTCGTACCAAGTTACCAGGCATCCTCACAGACACTCCCTCCATGGACACTCACTTTTTTCAGGATTTGGACACAATCTGGTTGAGGTTCAACCTCCAACAGGAAGTTTCAGGACTTTCTACAGGAAGTTTTGCATTTCTACAGGAAACATCCTGTAGAGCCTTTGGGTAGGCCAGAATTGATTTTGGAGAGGGATTTGAAGCTTGAAATCTGTTGATGGAGCATGTATCCACCCTTTTATTCCATCCACCACTTGTTTCATCTCCTTCCACCACCATTGCAACAATCTGGTTACATATTCCTACACAGTCATACAAGAGTTCTGTTTCCTCAGATTGAATTTTTTTTTTTCCTCTAAGTGACAAATCAGGCATGCAGAGGCTCACACACTCTACCTGTCAAGGCTCCATCAGGACCCTTCATCCGTGAATGCAACCCTGCTCATTTCAGCATGCATTCCAAGAGGAGAAACAACTATAGGATGTTCTATAGGAATCCTGTAGCAGCTGATCCGGTTGGAGCACATACTATGGAGACACCAGCAACTCAAATCAGACGGAGCCGGTGCATGCAACATTTACAACCAAAGGGTCGGGTCCTGAAGTCTTACATACAACATTAGCCAATGAAAAATGAGCTCTATCAACCATGCATGAAGCAGCAGCGAGCAAATCCATCATTCCATGTCCCGAAGCCTGCAGAACACGTCCACGGACACACAGGTAAGTGTCTAACCTTATTCGTCGAATTGCATAGACTATACTCTGAAATTTGCATGACTGTGAAATGTGCGGATTGAACAAGTTCGGTGGCCAGTCAACTGGTCACCCACAACCAATCGGATGGCCTCGTGGGATCTAAGCGAGCCTGGTTATGCCGAAGAGATGGGCAGTCGACACGTGGGAAGTGTCCAGTCGGGGAGAATCAACAGTTTGGAATAAATGGCAGTGGTTAATGGCAGAGAAAGGATTTGGCGGTCAGAGACACACCAAAGAATGATGGCCGTGACGTTGGCTAATGGATTGGCCTGGATAGCTCACCCCCGCGCCATGAATTGCACAGTAATTCAAATTGCTCGACCAAATAACTCATGATGAACCGCTATCATTTGCACTTGCAACCATTTTGAAGCAGAGTACGCATCCTCCTCCTCTGCAGTTTGTTAGCCTGAGCTTCTTAGCCCATTCCAACATCCTTCTGCGTCCCAGACTTGTCCAGAAGCACCGTGACGTCCTCCAGAAGCTGGAAAAGATTTCTACAGGAAGGAGCTCTACAGGAAACCCAGCATAGCAGAGAAACCTGGACTGTCTACGTTGAAGTTGGCAATTCGAAGAGAGGTAGGCCCGAACACACCATTCCCATGCATGATATTTTGAAAGGTGGTAAATTTGATGTGCTGGAGTAGGAAAATTAAAAGCAAGTCTGTCTGTGAGTCAAAATAGCAGTTTACTTGTGGTTGCATGAAATTTCTTCGTTGGTTTGCGTCCAAGATTTTCTCCACAGGTCCTGAAGAAAATTCCTCCTATAGAAAAGTTAAAACACTGTCAGGGCTAACTTGTGAAAAAAAGGTGTGAATTTTACATGGTTATATGTATGCCGGGGGGTGGAAATTGAGCTCTGCACTCTGTCTAGGGAAACCAAAGTCTTCCTTCTGTACATGGGTAGTCAAGTTTTTAAAATCGGGGAATTGATACAAAGTGACCTGAGGGATACTGTCTTCAACGTTCTGAGGAGGAAACCATACACAAAATTCCCTTTCTGATCAAAGCACAAGCCAAAACAGAGCATTTTTCACCATGCCGGGACGATTTATATGAAAGGAACCCTCGGATTCCAAGAAATTGTGAGAAACTCCTGAGGTGGTAGACCTATTTACTCGTGCAAATTGGATGACCTTCTGTGACAAAATTCAAGGTCACGATGATGAAATAATAGAGGAGTTCCTAAGGTCTCTGAAGCCTAAATCAAAGACACTAGCCATTGTAAATTTCAGAGGGTTGACCCTAAAGCTCACCCCACAACTCATTAGCAGAGTCACTGATCTGCAATTGGGGATACAATGGGATAAAGAGGAAAGGAAATTAGGCCAAAAGGCCAAAAAGGAATTCTTCCTACTAGAGGAACAATTTTCAGAGGATAAGAATGGGGTCTGGAGAGCCAACCTACAACCATTTTGGAGCGAGGTCAGCCTTCAGATTATGAAATATATTACTTGTGAGGGGCGGTTCAGTATTGTATACGGTTATCACTTCCGTTTGCTAACTGAACTCAGGCACAAGATGGATTTACCCACAGAACAAAAGTTAAGAATCCCCTACTTCCTCCTACAATCCTTGATTGAGTGTGCCACAAAACTGAAGGAAGGGACACCAGACTAGCTGGCCATCATGGGCTTATCAAGCTTCTAGTAGAAGATGCACTCCATACCTATACTGTCCCTCTTTCCTGGGAGATTTTTCACAATATGTCTAAGGATGATGATATCCGAATTTTGGCCGAGGAACTCACTTCCTCCAGTAGCAAGGAGAAGGAGCACATTGAGGCAGAAAAGAAATACAAGGGTCAGGAAACCCTAGGAAAACCACCAAAGCAAGGACAAAAAGAGAAATGAGAGAAAGGCCAAGCTGCTGAGGCCAAAACTGTGGGTGGAAAAATGACACAAACACCCAGGGAGGAGAGATTGCAGAGCAAGGCAGAAAGGACTGAAAAAGTCCAAGCAAGTGAAGGCACACCCAAGGCAGCCACAACCAAACTAAAGGAGAAGGCACCCCTAGCCAAGCAGGCCAAAACAGTGAAAACTGGTTCTACAGGAAGCCAGAAGGCCATTTCTATAGGAAGCCCAAAAACTGCTTCTACAGGAAGCCCAAAAACTGCTTCTACAGGAAGCGAGAAAACAGTCAGCACAGGACTTTCTACAGGAAGTTTGGAAAAAGGGCAAGGGAAGGAAGAATCTCCTGAGATTCTAGCTAGGGAGGTAGTAGCTGTGTTGGCCACCCTCAACACATCTCCAAAGCAAAAATAAAAGCGGAAGGGGGAGCCTTCCATGTATTTTAAGGCAAGAAGAAGCACGAGGATAAAAACTGGTAGACCAAAAGAGAAACAGTCCAAAGGACCAAATACAATTGTAGACACCCCATCCAAACAAAAGACATCCATCACATATGAGTGGGGAAGCCTGAAGACATCCACATGGAAAGAAAGGATGGAAAAGTTGAACACAGAGGCCTCTCTACAGGATGCTAAGGCTGTTCTACATTAAACATTGGCTAGGCTGAAGGAGACCGAAAATATGGAGGAAAAAGCAGCCAAGTCATCACTGGAGGAAGAGAAGGTTGATACAATTGTGGAATCAAGCCCCCAACCCAGCCTGGGCTCTTACTATAACTTCTTAGAGGCCGGGAAGATCATTCCCCAAAAATTCACAGTGCCACTTTTCCTCGCACTAGAGGAATAAAGAGTGAGGACCCACACTTGGATGAAGATCGCTAAATCCAAGGGTGTGGCAAATATAGGTCCTTTGGAGGAAAAACTCAAGGATGCCCAAAAAGAATTGGCAAGGGTACGACATGTGGAGAGCTACCAGCAGGCCAAGCTACGGGAAGAAAATGAGCTCCTTAGACAGCAGCTACAGTTGCAGGGACAAAGGAAGGAAGACATGCCTCACCTCTTGGGAGAACAACAACAACAGGAGGAGGCCACAACAACCAAAGATACCACAAAAGAATAGTAGAGAAAGGAAGGAATTCAGGTTGAAATTGAGACACTAAATCGGTAGCTACAGGAAAAAGAATTGCAAGCAGGCCTAGAGATACAGTCTCTAAAATAGCAGATACAAGAGGAGGAGGCCCAACTGGCCTGCATGGCCAGTTGGGCAATGGAAGCTCTGCAATGTAGGCAGCTAGCCAAATCCTACGCCCTATACCTTAGGGATCATTGGTTGCAATTTCAGATCAACACTTTGGCACAGAGAGGTATCACTCAATTCCAAAACCCCCAACAATTCATGGCTTTATGTGATAGCGGTTCGTCAGAAGACAAGGCCAAACTATCAGAGTTCTACCTACACAATTTGGTCCTTCCCAACATGACCTCATGGGACCCCAACACTACAGTAGGGGACATGCAACTTATGGCCATGACCTCGTGGCTAAACCATGAAGAAAAGAGAGCAGCAGAGGTTAGAAATGTCATGGACCGGGAACTACAGGAACCACTACTGATTAGAGCAGAGCCAGGGGATCCATCAGCATTAATATCTGCCCACCAGCACCTGGAAAACAACTCTCAGGCCCTGCTAGATTACATGGATCGTCAAGCTCAGGCCATAGCACATTTTGAGGACATGGAGTGACTGTTGGGGGACAACTGTGTTCATGCTTTCACCCGTAGGTGGAACACACTGTCCCACAGCCTAAAAATCAGAGAATACCACACCCCAACTAGAATGAGGGAGGCCTTGGCACGAGTGCCTCTCTACAAAAAGTCCATGCAGAATATTCAGGCCAACTGGATAGGCCTCAAGTTAAGTCCACTTTTGCTTTTGGGGCTGCTGGAAGGAGGCACAAAAGAGGAGGAGCATAGGCAGTGGGAAGAGGTGGAAAGGAAGGCCGGATTCCATGACAATGAAGAAGATATTACCTCAAAAGCCTGGAATGTGAGGGAGGCGATCAAGGAAATCAAGGATGAGGAGCTGGACTAGTTTCTCAGAGGATGAGCAACCCATTTAGCAGGGGAATGATGATGAGCCCCGAATTGGGTAACTTATTGGGCTCATTTTGCCTAATTGTCCTTGTTCAATCCTCCATTTTTCATAGATTATGCATGTTTTTTAGTATGTTTATGTCATTTGAACGAATAAGGGTGGTCACTCTACCTAGGAGGCTAATACATGGTTATTTCAGGTTTTTTGGACAAATGTTGGAACAAAACCAAGCAATCATGGGCTAGGTGACAGCCAAGCTTGAGGTGAGGATTCGTAGGGGGGTTGTCTCTGACATTAAATGGCCCTTCCTTGGGATCTCCACCCTTAACGCCAAGCTCACAGGCCACCAAAACGGATCCTAAAGGCAGCCAAGCAGATTTGGGAAGAGTGACTGTCTACTAGCAGTTGGGACAGCCGAGTCCCTTGAATTTAGAAGGCCTACTAGGCCCCTCGTAATGTATAAATAAGAAGGCCTCAGCCTTCGTAGTTTACTTTTAGAACTATTGTATTCTTTGCACTATAGTGCTGTCACTTTCAGCTCGTTTTCTTGTAGCCATTGATGTATAACTTTCTGGTGATGACTATTTTTTGATAATGACAAGCAGTCCTATTTGGTATCAGCTCTGAGTTCTTTATAGGAGCCATAGCTCTTAGGGTTGGGCCCAACCTGAGAGCCAAGACCTCCTTTATGTATCATTATTTCTCCTTTATGTATCGTTATTTCTCCTTTATGTATCATTGTTTCTCATTTATGTATCGTTATTTCTCCTTTATGCATTTGCAAAATCATTTCTGTTAGGTAGATTAAATTACGCTGATTAACTAGGTCACTGTTGATGGTTAGAAAGGCTTTTGATGTTTAGATTAAGTTGGTAGGATATCAACAGGGAAAAAGCTTCAGAAAAAGGCCAACGAGCACCTTTGGTTTCACCTCTCCCTCATAGGATCAGGGGCTGGGATCAAAGTAACCTTGCTGTCCCAAACAAAAGCACTATTTTTGCTTTGCCATGCAATCACTAGTGTACGATTTTCATTTGCAGAAGTTGGTTACATGTTCAGATCTTTGAATGCTTCGTTGCATAGTTAATATACATGGTTTCCTTGCAAAAAAAGCTTCTGTTCATTCGCTTTACTGTTAGCTAGATCAGATTAGGTTGGCATAACTAGGTCTTTGATTTCTTGCAAGTATTTATTGGTTCAGTTGGAAATATACATTGTAGAGCACCTGTACCACTTCTTCATCCACCCAAACTTCATCAGACCCATCTGTTCCATCCCCTAACTCGGTTTCTTGCCTCACATTTGTCATTTTGCCCACATAACCCTACCTTTTTGTGTAAACATTGCTTCAACCCTCTTTGAACAAATTCAGCCATCTACATCTTCTCTCAACTCCATCCACCAGTCCCTAGACCACTTCAAACCCCTATCCTACCTCCATACCCACTCCTTCATCTTTCCTCACCCATCCATCCTCCAACATCCCATTTTTGAACATCTTGTAGAAATTCTGAACATCCTGTAGAACCCCTACAGACTTCATGTAGAAGCTCAAAAATGAGGTTTCTTGATAGCCAAACTCTGTGAAACTCTCTGGAAGGGTGTTAGGGACCCCTTAGGCCCTCTCTGAACCTTCTCGACCTCTTCCAAGCATTTCCTCTCGCCGATCCACCTCTGCACAGTCAAGAACAGTGAAACCCTATGCATGATAATTCTGACAACTTATTCAAAAATACAAAAAGATGTTTTCTTCAGATAGAGGTATTTTAGACACATGTATTTTACCTTCCTAGAAGTAATGGCGTCTCTTTAAGTAGCTTGCATCCTCTTTTTCGCATCAGCGGGACTAGCTGGTCAGATTAGGGTTTGCTAGGGTTTGCGCTTTTTTTTTCAGCTTTTCAGTTTCTTGTTGCAAGAAGATTAGCTTCCTTTGAGTTAGCTTCCATCCATAAGTTAACAAGTTTCTTCTCAGAGCTCATAGAAGTTGGCTTGAGCCCCTAGCGGACTTGTGCCAGTTGACCAAGTGACAGCTGCGGCAACAGCTAGTACTTGTGCATATAGCACCGTCACTTCCAAGTTTGTTACGAACTACCGGGTTGATAAAAGTAAAGAAGGGAGTCCCAGGACTTGCAACATTATTGTTGCAATACTGGAGCCCACCACTACCCACATCTTGGATCATATCCATGAATGGTGAAAACGTCGTAGCTTGTGTAAAACCCAATTTGAAGATAAAGTCCTCTTGGACTTGTTCCTGAGATCCCTGATATTTGAAAACTCTAAGGGCATGGAAAATTCATCCCCGAAGAATGAGGAAGAAGCCATTAATAAATCCCAACAATTGGAGCTTATCTTTACCTAGTCTGGGTACATTTATCATGTGCTCCCAGATGCCCCACACGTACAAACTTATAAAGAGATACCAAGCGAATCCAATGTTGCTCATGGATTAATTGGGTCCATATCCCAAAGTCAACACAACAATAACTACCAACACCTTAGATATTCATTCAATGGCCAAGAGTTTGATGCTATGCAAAATGAACCACCATTGCAACATACAGGGTATTATCATGGTCAACCCTCACCTATGAATAATATCGTCAATAGGGTTAACCAATATCAACCCCCTCAAGGAGGCTCATATCCTACCCTACAGGGAAATCAATAATTCTCTAGGAATATAGACATGATGTCCTCTTCCCATAATCCTCTTCCCATAATCCATACATTAACCAGGGATAAGGAAACAAATATTCTCCTTTCCTAGCACAAAAACATAAAAACCCACCAACGTAAAACAATGCAAGGGTGAATTTAGTGCAACCTTCTCTTGCTTCAAAACAACAATTGGAGGAACAACTAAATTTAGGCAATCCTTCAAATGTTGCTATGAAAAAACCAAAAAGTAAGCCAAAGGGAGAACTCGAGCAAGGGGGAAGCAACCAACAAAAAACCCCACGGGCACTGGGAAGGGGTAACCCCAACCAGAATCAAAACTAGGGAATGATCTACAATAACCCACAGAAACAAGGAAAGAACACAAATCTACGGATTAATCATTCATGTGCTATCTGTGGGGAATACGGTCATTATACCCACCACTATCCTCAACTTCCTGACTTAAAAAGGATATAAGATAGTAGGGGACAAGGAGGTCAATAAACTGCAGTGATGTAGGACCCCTTCCCCCATCAAGGAGTTGTTAACATGCAACAACAAACTCCCCACCCTCATCCATTTGGAGGGAACCCCCATAACAATCCTAATCATGATATTTTCATGATAGGAGAGGATATCCTCCTACAAAATTAGAACTGAAGTTATGAAGCTCCCCCAAAGCCCAATCCGTCCACTTCAACTACGAAAATACCTACAGGGTCATTGACCATCCCTCGGCCTTCTATATAATCTATGCCTAAAATGGTTAAAGGACTGTTGCAACACGTAGGACACAACTCAAAAGCTACTCATAGCTACAACATAGTCAATGACTTAGCACAATCACCATCAACTATGTCAGCATTAGAAGTCTTGCAAACATGCCCAACCCAACAAAAAGCCTTAATTTCCACTCTAGGTGCAATTGACCCATCTGGTTCTCACCTAATTATCTTCGACTTGGATAAAGCTACCCCACAACTAGCATTAATCGTTTCTTTCCAAATCCCAGGCTAAGTCCAAAACATCAACATTCATCATTGCATTGTCAACGCAGGGGCTTCCACATGTATCATGTCCAAATCTGTGTGGCCAAAATTGGGATCCACCAAACTCAAGTGTTCTAACATTATGCTTAGAGCATACGATGGGTGCACTTCTTCTCCCATTGGTATATACGCTAGCGTGCCAGTTAAGTTGGCTGGAAAAAATATGTTAATATACATCGAAGTACTAGACGCCTAGTTGGATTACAACATCCTACTAGGTCGAAGCTAGATGTACGAGATGCTCATAGTTTCCTAATTAGTTTTCTCACCCACACTTGATGGTGTGCTACCCATAGTCTCATCCTCCCATGATTTGATCACTAATTACATTGAGCTCAAACCAAGCTAGTTTAAGACATCAACACTTCTAGAGACATTCCCAGGAAACCCTCTGGTGCTACAATAACTTTGATCCAACATCGAACCACTGGTGTGCATGATGAACTCATCAAACACCACCCAAAATCCATAACCAATTCTAGACATCATGCATTTGGAAACTATGAATTCCATGACCATACCTCATACTATTATGAAAACCCCCTTTTCATGCCCCCCACCTGACTTTGTCTCTCACCAAGTCATCACAACCCTTACATTACCAAATATAGCTCTCAGAATACTAGTTTGGTTTCTAGTCCCAATGACCATGTTGACTGATCTAGGACACATTCCGGTAGGTAGTATCCCTATACCTCCATCTTAGGAAACCGTCCCTACTCGAAATTGTCTTACACCGACACCTACTGGGGCTGAAAAAAGGCTAAACAAAATGGTAAAATAGGAGAACCCTCAAACTCCTCCAAGGCCTTACAACCTTGTGCATTATGTGAAGAATTTGGGCACCCAAACCACATATGCCCCGAGTTAGATGAGTTAAAAACCCTCATGCACACCTCTAAAACATTGGTAACCTCAACTCCACCAAAAGGAGCAAAGGTTGTGCCTTTATGTAATAAATAATTATGCACCAATCATGCATGTGCTATGTGCGAATTACATGGGCACTACACTCATCACTGTCCTGATATCCCTCGATACTGAGAGACATTAAGCACACTCATGCAAACCAACATTAATGAGCCAATAGCACCAGCCCAACCTCAAATGGACGATGGATGTAAGAACATCTTCTACATTCACGAAGAACCAATTTCATGCTCTAAAAAACCTTTTGGGAATGCATGAAGGCAACATGAACAACCAACTCCCTCCTCCACATTACCATGTGCTCTACGCGATCACCCTACTCATCCGGTAAACCTTTGCCAAGAACTATTGACACTTTAACAAAATGACGTAGTCAGCTAAGTTGCTCAAAGAAGCAAACCTAGACCCAAACACCATACATGCACTATTTGTGTAAGAAACCATCATAAAAGATGTGCTCTCACCTTCCCAGATTTCGCAAATCATTGAGTTTTGTATGTCAATTCATGAACGGAAACTCTTATATGCTAGACTTAGATACCAAGTCCACAAAACCCTTTCCCCCACCTAGGGAAGAAGGACCCCTAGATGTCTTATGTGTGTTTGAGGAGAAACGACAACCAACAACAAAGCAACCCCCCTGTCATCATACCTCCAATCACCAACATCAATCCAGATAGGGCCAAAAACGATCTAAAACCATCTAACAGACAAAATCAACGATCACATGCGCCTTATGTGATAAACCCAACCATTTTAAAAATAAATTTTGCAAACTAATTAAGTTTAATGACATCTTTCACTTAGTGGCCCAAATCCCACACAAGCATCTCTCCAACCAAGAGAAAATCACACGTGGTTACTATCGCATCGGCTCTCAAATCTGCCACACAAGGAATTGCCAGTATCCTCCATAGTTCTGTGCAACAAGAGTAATGCTAAATTTAACCCATACAAAGAGGCCACATCACACCAATACCATGAGCTAGAGATGGATACCACCATAGGATATCCCATCTCATGACGTCAATGAGGCATCAACATCCCATACTATAAGTAGTATTGCCTCCCATAGAATCTACTCGATTAGTTCCAGACCAATATGTGGAAAATCTACCCAAACCTCTCATAACACTAAAGTTTCCCGTATATCACATGCATTTTCAATACGAAAATCCCTTAAGAGTAATGAAGCCCACAAAAAGAGGGTCAAAACCTCATTCGATTGTAACATCACCCCTCAGACATTTACCGAGGGAGAGTTAGTTCTCTGCTACGATGTTGCCTAGGAAGGAGTAGGACTTGGAAAGTTTGAAACCATTTGGAAAGGCCCATCATCATCAAACATTGCCTCCTCAAGGGGGCACACATACTGCAGAGCCTGATGGGACTTGCCTAAAAAATCCCCTCAATGGTCTCTACCTCAAAATAATTTCATCCATAAAATGCTAGAGTAGACATGTATGCACAATGACTTATTTTTTTGATGATGATCACCTCATCATGGATTTACTCTAAAATAATTTTCTCATCACATGTCAACAGATGGATATTTCACTATCTTATCATTACCGGTTTGCTAACGGTGCATCTCAATGGTCACAAAACCTCCCTGCTACAACCTGGGCCATATACTCTCCTGACCAGGAACCTTGTCTCTTCAATGGACTTTGTATTGAGTCAGCCACCAATAATCAAGCTAAGTACGATGTCGTCATAGGCCTCTTTTCTGATGCTCACCACCTAGGTATATTTCACCTACATTTATTCCTTGATTCCCAACTAGTTGTATCACAGTTAAACATGACCTTTCACATCCGTGATTCATGCCTTTTTTGGAAATATCTCCATGACAAAAGTTAGCTAGATGTTTTCATCATATCACATTTACACATATACCAAGGGATCAAAATCATACATTTGATCGCATCACTAATCAAATCCTAGAACTAGCATGCGTCACACATATATAACCATAAAGATACATAAAACATCAACAAAAGATGCATCTCAAACAAAATGTAGAAATACACAAGAAGTATAGACACACATAACACATCATGAGATCCACCAATAAATTATCTTGTATATACATAAAAAATATATGAGTACAAAAAATATCACATCATCCACTAGCCCACATCCAGGAAAAATAAGTCAACAAAATATAGGGGAGATCCTCTTAAATGGGTGCTTTCCATGGTACATACAGAATCTCATCAAAAAAGCATAACCATCAAGTCTATCTAGGCCCCTCGTGGCCCAATATCTACATCTGGAGCCAAAATCAGACCAGTTGTACCCATCGCCATGGCTATGCAGCACAAAATTGGTTGGTGTGCCTGCTCCAGTGACATCATCGTCTAAACAATGACCTTTGCCAAGCTAGCCCACCCATCAATAGGCAACCTTCTAGTTAGGGTCTCCACCCGACCCTAGGCATCACAGTAGCTCCGTAACTTTGCCTTGGAAGCTGCCAAGTGTGCCTCTACATCATTAACAAGCACGCATTGTCGCTATGCATCCTCACCCGCTGGTACAATGCCACCCTCTCAGTAGGTCCCACAAATCTCGAACTGGCGTCACTGTGCTGGTTGCTCGGGACCACCCCGAGGAATAGCAGTGGCCTCACCGCCCCCGGCCTCTGTGGAATAGAGGCATCCCCTGCAACACCCATATGCCTTGTATCGTGGCCTACCAAATAACCCCCTAGGCTATTAAAAAGGGAAAAAACTATGAGAAACCCTTTTTTCTCATAGCCGCACACCTATGAACTTGATATATGAGATATCGCGCACCTGTTTTCCCAACTGACGCGCGTACGTGCCTCTGTCAGGCCCTTAAGCCGTGACATCCAACACGCCCATGACCACACACCTGTCTCTCAAATAGGCACACAGTTCACGCGTCTGTGTCTCACATAGACGCGTGACTATCATGCAATAATCTGGCCAAGCCATGACAAATCTCGTAGGGTTTCACCCTGACATTTCTCCCCTCAAATGCATGGTGGAGGGGTTTGAGTAGGAATTTTACAAGGAGCTGCCATGAAAATCCCTAAGGTTTGCACAACGACTACACGACTCCAAGCAAGTCACCTGCGCAACCAAGATAAACTAACCCTAAAGGGTTGTACATGGGACCCCTATACATCTTGCCTACCCTAAAAACTACCAAATTGATGAAGAGTAAGGTACAAGCTCTTACCTAGCTCTCCCTACATGCATCCCAGGTGCTCTAGCTGACCACAATGACAAGAAACGCTCAAGGAACTCGCTCTGACCTCTATAGCTCAACAATGCAAATGAGTGATATTTGGCCCCCTTAGCCCTATCTAGCGCCCTTTTCACCGTCTTTTGGGTTCCATTATAGAGGCCTCGGATATCAATTGACAAAATTGGAAGAGACACAAAGATTAATACCACACTATCTTCATCATGGAATTCTCCATTCTGGCAAATGAAAAAACTCATTTTTGGACCTGTCACACACTCTGAAACTCATGTTAGGTACTCCTCTAGTTCTTTAATTCATATCATTCAATTAGTCATAGATTATATGTATGTTTTACGCAATGATTTTACTCAGGGTATTGGCTTCTTTCATTATAGGAACATCGCACACGATCCAATTCAACCAACACTGCAACAAGCAAATAACAGAGTAGGTATCATTCTCCACTTAGCATGATAGGCTTGCTCTTAAGCCTTGCATATCCTGACATAATTTCTCAAAAATTCACCATAAGGTCCCTCATCTTGACCATATTTATCACCACCTTGCCTTCGTATATGATAAACAACTATACATCCAGGAAAAATAAGTCAACAAAATGGGTGCTTTCCCTGGTACATACATAATCTCATAAAAAAGCATAACCATCGAGTCTATATAGCGCCATGGCAGCCCAATCTCTGCATCTGGATCCAAAATCAAACGAGCTGTAGCCATCGCCATGGCTATGTGGTGTAAAACTAGTTGGTGTGCCCACTCCAGTGACACCATCATCTCAACAATGACCTCCACCAAGTCAACCCATCCATCGATAGGAAACCCTCTAGTCAGGGTCTCCACCTAACTCCAGGCATCACGGTATCTCTGTAACTTTGCCTCGGCAGCTTCCAAGCATGCCTATGCATCTTCATAGTGCGCGGACTATTGCTTTACATCCTCACCCGCTAGTACAATTCCACCCCCTCTGGAGGGCCCACCAATCTCAAACTGGTGTCGCTGCACCTGTCCCTCAGGACCACCTTGAGGAATAGCTAGTGGCCTCACAACTTGTAGTATTTGTGGAACAGGGGCATCCCCTGCAACACCCATATGCCTTGTATCATGGCCTACCAAATAGGCCAGTGGTCACCCCTGTGACCCTGCATCTATAGGTAAACATGCATGGTGTCAACATCATCATAAATAAAATATCATAACGATACATAAAAGCACACATATCTATTCAAATTCAGAAATCAAATATACCTGTTGGTCCCCGGGAATCACCTTGAGGAATTCCCATATCTCGATCTCCCTAGAAGTCCACTCCTTGATAAGGAAACTCTAGAATCAACTGAGTATTAGAGTTAAACCAATCCTCTATAGTGGCATTTTGGTAATGCCCCACCTCGCAGCCCATCTCTTGGCATCGCATCTCCCCAGTGGTGCATACATGGTTCCCTAGTAGGCACCGTTGGTACTTCTAAAACTGGACGAAGCATAACTACCTGCTCATACATAATGTTGCAAAGCACACTCCCATAGAAGAAACTCCTGAGTGTACTGTGTTACATCCATGTAAGTTGCGACAACATCCCCTGATGTATTAATTGAGCCTAATTGAAGAAGTTCCCCACACGTAGCTGCTGTAATACCACTATATGGGGCCTTGATGCTCTGTTAGGGGATGCTGACCCCACCAATCTCACAACCATAGCCAGCGCTGCTCGCTCAGCTAGGTCCAACACAACTGTAATCCTAATACAACCCTCCACATAAGGGTTAGGCCCATAGTGAGTCTCACCCTCTGCCTCCTACCAATGTTAAATATCTAGATTCCCAACTGGCAGTGGATAAGGTAGCACATCCCCATGAGGTAACATACCAGTAACAAAGTAAATATCAATATGAATTGATATTGACAAATCTGTCAGTCGAATGACCATCACCTAACGGTCCACATCCCAAAATCTGATAAAAAATCTTAGGAACCTATCCTGTGACCTCAACAGGGGTTTCTGAAGGATTTTCAGAAGCCCTCACTATACCAGTAGCTAGCTAGCTACTGAATCCTGAGCCACAACTGTATGAAGTCACTCCCAATCCCTCTCCATCCAAATCATTTGCCAGTCAGGATACCATGTGTCAAAAATTACCCCCGAGGCTATTAAAAAGGGAAAAAGCTACGAGAAACCCTTTTTTCTCATAGCTGCGCACCTATGAACCTAACAGACGTGATATCACACGTCTGTTTTCTCGACAGACGCGCAAATGCATGTCATTCAGGCCCTTAAGCTGCGACGCCCAACACGCCCATGATTGCATACCTATTTCTCCAATAGGCACATAGTTCATGTGTTTTTGTCTTACATAGACTGACCACCACGCAATAAGCTGGCCAAGCCGCGATGAACCCTGTAGGGTTTAACAGTGACATTTCTCCCCTCAGATGCACAGTGCATGCATTTGAGTAGGAGTTTTGTAGGGATTCACCACACAAAACCCTAAGGTTTTCACAACGACCACACGATTCCAAGCGAGTTGCTTGCACGACTAAGAGAAATTAACCCTAAAAGGTCATCCAAGGGACCCCTGTATGGCTTTCCTACCCTAAAATTACCAAATTGATGAAGAGTAAGGTACAAGCTCTTACTTGGATCTCCCTACATGCATCCCAGGTGCTCTGGCTAACCACAACAAGAAAAGATCCGGGATCTCGCTTTGACCTCTGCAACTCAGTAGTTCAAATGAGTGATATTTAGCCCCCTTAGCCCTATCTAACACCCTTTTCGTCATCTTTTAGGGTCCATTATAGAAGCTTGGGATATCCATTGACAAAATTGGAAGAGACACAAGGATTCTTCATCATGGAATTCTCTGTTCCGGTAAATGGAAAAACTCATTTTTGGGCCTATCGCACACTTAGAAATTAAAATTAATGTTAGGTACTCCTCTAGTTCTTTAATTCATAACATTCAATCAGTCATAGATTATATGTATGTTTTACATAATGAGTTCACTTGGGGTATTTTTTGTGTTCATTACAGGAACATCGCACACAATCCACTTCGACCAACACCACAACAAGAAAATAACAAAGTAGGTATCATTATTCACTTAGCATGATAGGATTCCTCTTAAGATTTGTATATATTGACATAATTTCGCCAAAATTCACCATAAGGTCCCTCATATTTACCATGTTTATCACCAACTCACCTTTGTATATGATAAACAACTGTGCCGGTTGATAGAACTGCCACCCCCCCATGGTTCACTTCATATTTGTAGACCCCTCTTCACTAACAGGAGCCATGATCACTCACTCCGGCCTAGAAACTATCCCACCTACATGCCTTGAAGTTCATCCTCATTATGCTACTCATTACACATGCACCCCATTTCCCGGGCCATCTTTGGTACATTACGACGAATCTAGACATATGCACATTTGCATCCTACATTTGGCTGATCATTCACCCATATTGCATAGCCCATTTGTGTCACTTCATCTGTTAAATTTTCTGATTGTTCTATGTTGCATCATTTACTTTAGCCCAAATTATCTTTTCATTAACAACACATCCAATTATTACTAGTACAACCAATCATAAACGTAACTAAAGAAAGAACAATATATGTAGTAACAAATAAGACAAAAACACAACCATAAGAGACAATAGATTGGTCCAAGACTCGAGAAAAAACCCCACAAGGGGGAAACCCTTTCAAATCTTCTTCTTTAGTAGATCATCATAAAAATATTTCAGCAAAGAGTACAATGAGCCCAATACATATAATTGCAATGGGTAATAAAAAAATAGATCTACAAATCTATGTAACAACAAATAGAAATCTAGATCTACTAGATCACTGAAGTCAACTGAAGCCAAGATGTCAAACCCTTGACTTGAACTCAGGTTTCTTTCTTAGATACTGTATCCAAGTGACTGTGACTGCAGAGTCTCTCTCAGGAAGCATTTATGCGTGCGCATGTGGCATAATGAAGCTAAAACCTAGAGTCTCTCCCTTACTATTGTTGAGCGAGAATCCTTGGTGTCCTGGTTGCTCTTAGGAGTACTCCGTGCGAGTCACTGGGGACCTGAACCTTCCGATTTTCCTCTAAAACTAGTTTCTCTCTCACTAAACTGACTTCGAGCTACAAGAGAGGCAAATTTTCTTCCTTGCTTACTTTATGCCTACGACCAAGGACGAAAAATGTCATGTTCTGTGCCAGTGATTAGGATCTAGAAAACCCAAACTCAGAGCGAACCTTTTGCCTGTGATTTCAGACCTTGCGTGAACTCCTTCTGATGTACCTGTGCGAGCCAAGACAAAATATAAGAATAGAAAGATGATGTGTTGAAATGAACTTGAGGTTTCTTCCTTTTATAGGATTTCTTGAGAGTTAATTTGGGGTCAATATTGACCCAAGCAATTACCCATGTGGTTAGAGCCGACCCATTCCATAATGTATGTATGAATAAAATAATTCAAAACTTAACTTCCACTTAACCAAATTAGGTGATATTTAGGTTGATTTTGGTCCTCTATAAAAGAGGAATTTAATGCAAGCATCATCTTGGTAATATGAGTTGTACACTGTGGAATTTGACCCTATTTTCAAAAATTAACACTCCCTCTCAACTAGGAAGAATTCCACCTGTCAATATCTGTTAGTTGGTCAACTTGTCAAGTTGTTGTAATGCTTTGGCTATCTCTGCTCAACTCTATTTGCTAAAACTTTCTTGAATCTAGAAGGAGAATCAGGGAGAAAAAACTTCCATATTTATCTAGCAATAGGATAACTCATCATATAGGGGAGTATAACCTCAACCCTCGAATCTCATCGGGGAGCTTTAAATTCAACTCGACATTTCATAAGGGAGATTTACCCTCAACCTGGAATCCTATTTCCTATCGATCTTCCCAGAAATGAATCATAGGAGACATGTGGTAGAACACTTGCATCATAATCGCCTTGGGTTGTACACCCCAAGCACACCCTCAACTCATTGGCCAAATGAGGAGTAATATTCCCAACAAGCCCTGTTTGTGGGTATGATGCCAAATGGGGTTTAATCTATGAAGACCAGACAAGGGAGTAAATCTCTCAACCCTATGGGTAACAAATAGGGGAGTTCCCTATTGTCCATAGTTCCCTCAACCCTAGGAGCCATTTTCCCTCAATTCCTCACCCTGGGAGCTCAAACATGGGGGAAGAGTTGGCTCAATGTTCTTGATCACCATTGCCCCTTATCCATAGGGGTCACATCCATCAGTCCAAGCTACTCTCTAAAGGCCATGAAATTTACTTTTGGTAATGCCTTAGTGAGAATATTAGCAATCTGTTCATCTGTCGATATGTAATGGAGCTTGAAAACTCCTCTCTACACCATGTATCGAATGAAGTGATATTGAATCTCAATATTCTTGGACTTGTCATGAAACATGGGATTTTTTGCCAAATGGATCCCACTTTTGTTGTTACATTATATCACTGTAGTATCTAGGAACTACTCAAGTAGCTCTCCAAAGAACTTTCTCAACTAGACTTCTTCATAGCTAGCCATGCTAGTAGCAATGTATTCTGCTTCGGTTTTGCTCAATGATACAAAGTTTTGTTTCCTACTCATCTAGGATATCATGGTAGATCCAAGGTTAAAGAAACATCCAGATGTAATCTTTCTTTCGATAACGTTTCCGACCCAATCAATATCAGTGTATCCATGAAGTTGAACATTTTCAGTAGAATATATGAGGCCAAGTGTGATTGACCCCTCCAAATGTCTCAATATGTGTTTGGAAGCTATACAATGTACGTGGAGGGGCTTGGTCATGAATTGACTCAATGTGTTTACTGCATATCATATGTATGGATGGGTGTTCACAAGGAACATCAGAGCCCCAATAAACTGTCTATACTGGGATGGATTTTCTAAGGTTGGTCCTGCGAAATCTCCACATAACTTCTTGAAGTTCATTTCCATCGGCTTAACCATGGATTTGCATTCAGTCATTCCAAATATTTCCAACAACTTTACAACGTATTTTCCTTATGAAAGGAAAATATCACCAGGTCTTTGCTACACCTCAAGGCCCAAAACGTAGTGCATGAGACCAAGGTCTTTCATATCAAATTCAGAGGCTAGCTTCCTCTTACACTTGATTGTCGGAGGTTCACTAGCTGTCAAGAATAGATCGTCAACATATAAAACCAAAATCAATGGAAAACCTTGAACTATATTGAAGTAGAGGTTGGGATTGTCATTTCTTCTTGTGAATCCTAGATTCACTAAGTAATTGTCAATGCATGCATACCAAGCTCAGAGAGCTTGCTTCAAACCATACAATACCTTCGTCAAAAAACAAAAATGATTTCTTCGATCTTCCACTTCAAATCCCTATGGTTGTTTAACATATACATGTTCTTGTAACATGCCATGAAGGAATGAAGTATTTACATCCATCTGATGAAGAGTCCATCCTTCATTCCTAGGAAGGGAAACTATAGAACAAATGGTTGCATATCGAGCTACGTGAGAAAATATGTCATCATAATCTTCTCCCTCTTTTTGAGAGAATCCTCGAGCTATGAACCTTGCTTTATATTTCTCAATGCTGGCATCAATTCCATGTTTGATTTTAAATACCCATTTTTAAGTCACAACGGATTTCCCTTTCAGCCTAGGTACAACATCCCATACATCATTTTTCATAATTGATTCATATTCTTCAACCATAAAATCCTTCCAAACTTATTCTCTTACAACTTCTTCAAATGTGGATAGTTCAACTTGAATTATAGTACTCATAGAAACAACATGTCCCTGATACCTGCATGGTTTTTTCCTTTCTCTGAATGATCTGTGAGCGGGGACATTTCTTTCAGTATCCTATAAAGTATCACAAAACCTAAGTGGTCTCTTTTTAGAGGGATAATCACTTGGAGGAGGATCTAACGGATCCATGGTCTCTATGGGATCATCAAACATATCAAACTTAGTCACAGATGGACCATCTAGTATATCCCAGTCATCATTCTCTTCCTTGGGAGGAGGACGCGGAGGAAGATCTCTTACTTTTCCAAGAGCTGCATCTTCATCAAATGTTACGTCCCTAATAATCTCAACCTTCCTCTTACCAGAAATATAAATTCTATATGCTTTAGAATTTTCTCAATAAAACATAAAAGTACCTTTTCTACCAATAGCTTCCAATTTGTTCCTTTTGTCCTTCTGCACATGAAAATATACGAGGCATCCAAATACACGAAGATGGCTGATATCACGCTTAATACCTGTGAATATTTATTCAGGAGTCTTTTTTCCTAATGCTTGATGAAGCACCCTGTTTTGAACATATACAACATTAGATGTTGCTTCAGCCCAAAGGAACTTTGGCACCCTTTGATCATGGAGCATAGCATGGGAAACTTCTAATATCGAATTGTTCTTCCTTTTTGTTAGACCATTTTGTTCATGTGTATATGTCGCAATCGTTTCCTTCTTGATTCTGTCTTTCTTGAAAAATGTTATGGATTCTTTTGACATGTATTCGCCTCCATTGTTTGACCTGAAGAGTTTGATCCTCTTTCCTGATTTATTTTTTATTAAGGCTTTGAATCCCTTGAATGTTTTGAAGGCTTCATTGTTGTTCTTAAGATTGTATATCCATGTCTTTCTTGAGAAGTCGTTAATAAAGTTGACGTAGTAGAGATGACCACCAAAAGAATGTATAGGCATCAGACCACATATATCAGAATGATGAGATAGAGGATGTCTTTTGTCTTTTTCTTACTAGAAGGAAATGGTCCCCTGGTTTTCTTTCCACTTGCATAACCTAGACAAAATCCATCACGATGAGCTTAAACATCGGGAATACTAGAGACTAATTTCTTCAATTTCGGAAGTGAATCATAGTGAAGATGAGCTAGTCCACGATGCAATAATTCACTCAAATTATTGGTATTATGAACAAATTCTAGAAGAGGTCTTCCAGTGACTCTATAGAGTCTTGCAAATCTCGTTCCTAATGTGATTGCATATTTCATAGGTGAATCAACAAGCTAAGTTAAAAATTTTCCTCTAATGAAGGAAACCCTCATCCCTTTATCTTCCAATGTAGATACAAATACTAGATTCTTCATTAATCCTGGTACATACATAACATCATGTAGAAGAACTGATTTCCCTGAATTAAAGTAAATTTTGAAGGACCCAAAGCCTTTCACGTGATGAATGGAGTTGTCTCCAAGAATAATCTTTAGTTTAGTCTCACTCTCTACCAGATTAGAGAGGACTTCCTTGTAACCAAAGAAATGAGGAGTGGCCCCCCTATTAACCAACCAACTATCCCATGAATCCGATGGAGAAGAACTAGTAAGAGTAGAAATAAGAATGTATTCAAATTTAATTACAACATTACTTTCATACCTTGGAGCCATAGATTTATTTTGAGGAGGACAATTTTCTTCACGGTCACTTGAGGAGTCTCTTCTTATTCTTTCATATCTTATATCATGGTTCTTCTTTTGATTGTCCTTTCTTCTTTCATTATTGTAGTCGACTCTGGTGTTGTAACGTGGTATTTTTCTCCTTTCAGGATAGTCATGAGCATAATGACTTGTCTTGTGACAATTGAAGCATTCAACATGAGATAATGATTTGCCATTCCTTCCTTTTGAATTCTGAGAAGGAGGATTCCTTGATGGACCTCATTTTTCCTTCTTCCTTTTGTCATAAGAGATATATGTAGTGGGCTCTCCCTCTTCATGCTTTTGAATCCTTCCTCTTGAAATCATTCTTGACTCTTCTTGAGTGAGATTCCCAACAATTTCATCAAATGTCAGAAGGAAATTGTTGTTTCTAATTGTAGTAATGAAGATTTCCCAAATAGGAGGGAGACCTCTAAGAGTCACAACTACTAGCTCCCTGTCAGGCACATTTTCTCCAAGTCTCTGTAATTGATCTCTAAGGCAAGAGATGCTAATAATGTAGGATTGAAAAATTTCCCCTTTCTTCATCTTAGTTTCCTTGAGTTTATATTTTAGGGTGATGATCTCATTCAAGTTGTTCACTTCATACATGTCGACTATATTTTCATACATATCTTTGGACTTTCTTAAATTCCCTACATATGCAAGTAAATGATCTTGTAAGCCATCAACTATAATTTTCTTTGCTTTGGACTCACCTTTCTTGTACATGTTCTTGAGGGAAACGAAAGCATTTTCTGGAGGCTCAGGGATTATTCCTTGGATGTATTCCAACACATCATTGTTGTCAGCTATGATCTCCAATCTGATTTTCCATGCAACAAAGTTTGATGCATCACCCAACTTTTCATGCTCCTTGAAGGTAGAAGATGAAATCTTGACCTAGAAATCTACTATCTGAAAGAGAGGGCTTCAATGCTTGTATTATTTTGCGCTTGTCCTTCACCCCAGCTCTGATACCATGTTAAATTTTATGATTTTTATATGTTGTATCAGTTACTTTAGCCCAATTTATCTTTTCATTAACAATGCATCCAATTATTAGAAGTATAATCAATCATAAACGTAACTAAAGAAACAAAAATATATGTAGTAACAAAGAAGACAACATCAAAACCATAAGAGACAACAGATTGGTCCAAGACTAGGGGAAAAAACCCTTAAGGGGGGAACACTTTCAAATGTTCTTCTTCAATATATCGTCATAAAAATAGTTTAGTAGAGAGTACAATGAGCCCAATACATATAATTGCAGCGGATAATAACAAATCATATCTACATATATGTGTAATAGATGTTGGGTTGTGTTATATTATTTCCATGACTAGCTACCCTAGTTAACCAAGGATCTAGAGGGGGGTGGAGCCCCCCCTTTGTTGCACTGATTGTGTAGCGGGGGGGGGTCACAGGGGTTTTGAAGGGGGGTGGTTAGGGCCCCTCTATGGGGTTCGGGGCAGCGCACTGGGGATATTTGTTTTTGGATTGTATATTAGGTGGGTAGACCTACCTATGGTTTTGTGCATGGTTTTTGCACATGGTTTTGGGCGCGATGGTTTTTGGTCCATGGTATCATATGCTTCGACATGTATATATATGTATTGTAACATTGAAAGGAACATAATGAAAAATCAATCTGGTAGTCCCGGTTTTTGGATCCAGGGGAAAATCTCTATATATATTTGTTTTATGTGTTATGCTCTTGCTATTGTTTATTTTTTGTGTTTTAGAATGTGCATGGAGGTAATTTATGTATGGGGTTAAAACCTACATTTGGTATCAGAGCTGTTTTGGCTTCAAGGGGATGCCTTTGTTGTTGAGGGGTTTCACTCGGGCCTGTGGTAGACCCTATTCAGTGGGAGATTTGTGGGATCGATTATGGTGGAGAAAAGAAGATGGCTAACAGTGGAAATATAGAGATCGAGAAATTTAATGGTCAAAGTTTTGAGTTGTGGAAACTCAAGATGGAGGATCTGTTGGTGGACAAAGATCAGTGGATCGCAGTAGATCCAGGTAGTAAACCAACGAGAGTGTCCAATGAAGAATGGAAGAAGTTGGATCGGAAGGCAAAAAGCACAATACAATTGTGTGTCTCAGATTAAGTATTGCTGAATGTATCAGAGGAAGCTATGACGAAGGCTTTGTGGGACAAGGTAGGGACTTTGTACCAATCTAAGTCTCTGGTGAATAAATTGTTCCTATGGAAAAAGCTATATATCCTAAGGATGAAATATGGAGACTCGGTGACAGAGCTTCTGAACGTGTTTAATACTATGGTAAGTCAGTTATTATTTGTTGATATTAAAATTTCAGATGAAGATAAGTGCATCGGTTTGTTGTGTTCTCTACTAGATTCGTGGGATAGTCTGGTTATTGCAATAGGTAGCAATGCAAATATCTTGTAGTTTGATGAAACAGTCTCATCCTTACTGACAAATGAGATGAGATGGAAAAATATGGAGAGCCATAATGGTGATGCCTTATCTATACAAGGATGGTCCTAGAATAGAAACACAAATAAGTCATCGAGTGGGAGATATGAATCTCCAGGAACACCTGCAAAGGTGTGCTGGAAATACAGAAAAGAAGGGCACTACAAAAGGGACTATAAATCTAAAGCTCCTGATAAAGGAAAGGAATCTGATGATGATCCTTCTGTAGAGGTGAAAACCATCTTAGATGAAGGTGGGGATGTGTGCTTGGATTCTTAAAGTACACATGTAGATCATGAGGCATGGTTGATTGGCTCAGGTGCATCCTTTCACTTCACTCCCCATAGAGAGTGGTTCTGCAAGTATGAGAAATATGATGGTGGTGATATCTTCTTGGGGGATCACAAGAAGGCTAGAATCATTGGTTGCAGAAAAGTCAAGTTGAAGTTGCAAGGTGGAAGGATTAGAACACTTCCAGGTGTTCTACATATTCTTGTATTAGCCAGAAATATGATTTTTGTAAGCAAGTTGGATGATGCAAGTGTAAAAACAATGTTCAAAAAAGATAACTACAAGATGGTTCAGGGAGAACTAGTATTGATGTAGAGAGTTCGGATAGGAACTCTGTACAAGCTACAAGGTAACATTGTTATTGATGGGTGTAACAGTTCTATGGTTCCTGAAAGTGGAGCAGAAAATCTAGTGGTCTCTGGAGAAAATGCCATGCTATGGCATCAAAGGCTTGGACATATTAGAGAGAAGGGTCTTCGAATACTTCATGGTAAAGGTATGGTAGAAGGTATGACTAATAGCTCTCTAGATTTTGATTTCTGTGAAAATTGTGTATATTTGAAGCATAATTGGGTGAGTTTACCCTCTGGTGGTAAGAGGGCGAAATAGATATTAGAGCTTGTGCATAGTGATGTGTTTAGACTTGTGAAGGTTCCATCACTAGATAAGTCTGTGTACTATGTATCATTTATAGATGACTTCTCAAGGAATACATGGATATATTTCCTCAAGAAGAAATCTGAAGTCTTTAACAGGTTTAAAGAATTTAAGGCTCTAGTGGAAAACCAAACAGAGAAGAAGATAAAGGTGCTGAGGACAGATAACAATGGAGAGTTTTGCAAGAAGGAATTTGAAGAATTTTATAATAAGTGTGATATAGCATGACATAAGACTACTCTATACACACCTGAGAAGAATGGAGTTGCAGAAAGAATGAAAAAGAAGTTGATGGAAAGGGCAAGAAGCATGCTCAGTGGCGCCGGGTTAGGAAAATAATTTTGGGCAGGGGCGGTGGAGACTGCATGTTTCCTGGTCAACAAATCACCTTCATCAGTGTTGGAGGATAAGACTCCACAAGAGGTATGGACTGGTAAGAAAACCTTTCTCTCACATTTGAGGGTATTTTGATGTGATGCATATGTACATGTTCTAAAGGAGAAAAGAACAAAGTTGGATAGTAAAACTGAAAAGTGCCTCTTCATTGGGTATAAGGATGGTTTAATGGGTTATAATATTTGGAACCCAGTAACAAGGAAGGTTGTGTGCAACCAAGATGTGGTGTTCAAAGAGATGAAAGATGTTATTAAACATTAAGTCCCTTCAAAGGAACCTCAGAATATAGGGTTTGAGTTAAAGGAGGAAGAATCAGACTCTACAATAGAAGAGGAATCAAAAGATGAAGAGGCATAAAATCTAGTTGTGAGAAGATCAATTCGAGAAAGAAAGCAGCCAGAAAGGTATAGTCCATATACTTTCTGTTCAATTTTTGCTTTATCTAATACTGATGATGATCCCAGAACTTGTAGAAATTTGAATAATATAACACTTATTCACAAAGATTATCCTGATTATACGCTATTTGCGAAATGCATGCATAATACATAATCTCCTCTACCATTGATCATCAATTTGCAGAATTAAAAAAACAATCGCATGCGCACATTGAAACATCAATCACACATATCAACACAATATGTAATGGGGAAAGAACATAGCTGAAAACCCCCAACTATCTATATATTATAATGATAGAGAACATGTAACAATACATAGTACAATACTCCTCACAAGTACTCAGTACTATCTCCACATGCTACACACAAACTAACTTAGATCTGAACAAGTCACGGGTTCAATTCTCCTCCACTGTTTGCCTGCCTCTACTATGCAATCCAAGTTGAGAATAGATGAGATCCAAGTTCGAATCTCCTTGGCTTGTACTGTGCAATCCTCATTGGCAATCTCAATCAATGATTGTGCAAATCTCATGCACAACTATAGTCACAATTGATAGTAATCTCACCCTTTCACCCACCTCTAACACTTGTCTCCACTGAATTGTCCATGCGTTGAGTTAACTGATGTATTCTTTAGTTGATTTATGAGTTAATAATTAGTGAATTAATTAATAATTAATTCACACCACTCATCACTAGTGTATTTGTCAGTTAGACTAAATACAACTAGTTCAAATAAGTCAAACAAAACACAACTCCATCAACTCCTCAATCAACTCCACCAAACTCAATCACTTGAGTTCTAACTAAAGTCCATCATGCAATAGCTCAACTAACCCATAGGAAAGCGTATTTCCTTCTGGCAGTTGCATGTGCCACATCCGTAGCTCGAACTGAAGTGCTGCAAGAGGATAAGATAATGTTTATAGTCCAAATATTATTAAGAGCTAATAATATTCGACGTTCTATATTTAGTCTGGCAGTCTAAAAATAGACTCCGCCCATATGTCTAAAAATAGAGGTCCATCTATTTTTACCAACATGACCAATCATCCACAAATAGCATCCTGTAACTCATAGGCCATGATCCATATGTCTAAAAATAGACATTGCGCCAAAAATAGCCTGCGGACACACTTAGTGAAGGTGAATTATTTTCACTATGCTTCATCATATTGTTGCATTTTCAACACACCCTCTCAGCAAGATATGTATTATCTGCAACCCCTATCCTGTAACTCTGGAATGTTCTACATGCAACACATCTACCCGGTCCACTTTCTCCAACAACACTTGGAACAAAAACACGCCCAACTGACCCCTCTGTTGGGCTAGGAACATACTCTGATGCTAAAGCTCTACCTGCTGTTGACAAGTGATCCCTCTCTAACATCTGCGCTACTGCAACATCTCCATGCATCTCGCACTGTTGCACACCTCTCTGTGCCACCTAGCACTATGCAAAACACTTGTGCCTCTCGCATTGTTGCAACCTGCTAGCTTTGCGCTTTCCTAGGATTCCCTGCACTATTGCTCTCTTTTCTACTCCATACGCATCTGTCTCTACCCATTCAGTTAGTTCCTGCTACTCCACATCGGGGCTCTTGTAGCAAGGTCTCATACAAGAGGTTGGGTACCTCAAGTATCATGCCCCTCCTCCTTGGGATGATCACTCTATATCGCCCCACCTCCTACCAGGAGGTATGGCTGCATGTGATCCCTCAGCCCACCTGGCTCGAAATTTCCCCCTACTGGAGGTCTTTGCATGAGTAGATGTCTCTACTTGATCTCCACTCAGCTTCCCCTATTTTAGCTGCTCCACAACCTCCTGAAGCTGCTGCACCAATTGTGGCTCCTCCACCATTATCTGAGACTTCTTCTGGCTCTGCATGTTGAGAGCTAATATACCCTCCCTCTCAACCACCAAGTCTCCATCAATTTCCTTGCTGCTCAAGGCTTTTCATGCATCTTGAACCTCAAGAGCATACAGGTTCTTGACCCGTGAACCAATCTGCTTCACCTGTCTAGTGATGATGTGTCTAAGGAAAACCTTTTCCTTACTGAAGACTACATCATAGCCTCTATCTTCCAGCATCACGGTCGACACTAAGTTTCTCTTCAGTCCTGGTACATACTTGACATCGGTCAAGGTAAAGAGAGATCCATGCTCCCTCTGAAAAATAACCGTGCCTACACCTAAGACGCTATACTTCTCATCATAACCCATCGCTATGAGTATCTGGAGATCTTTCTCCTCCAAAGTACTGAACAAACTCTTGTCGCCGGTCATATGGAAAGAAGCTCCACTATCAAGAAACCAACCACTCCCCACCATGGATGAAACCACGCATGCGAAGAGTGTGAAATCAAACTCAAACTGTGAAGCAAGTGCCTCACCTTTAGATCCTTCCTTGGAATCCTTCTTGGATTTCCTCTGTGGACAATTTGAGGCATAATGGCCCAACTCATGACAACGAAAGCATCACACTTTCGATTTTTCAACCTTCTTCTCATCATTGGAAGATCTGGATTCAGAAAGAGAAACCTTCTCCTTCTTTGCTCTGGAATCCAAAGTGAAATTTTCTTCATCAGATGCCTTTGATGAAGATCCATCCCTGGTATTCCACCTGATCTCCTCTTGCACAAGATCCGACAAAAGTCTCTCCCATCCTGGCAATTTATCGTGACCATTGACAGAGTCCTGATAGGAATGCCAACTCTTCAGAAGACCAAGGAGAGCCAAGCTCACCAAATCCTCATCATCGACAGTCACCACCACACTTCCCAGCTCATCCCAGCATTGGGTGAACTTCGTGAGATACTTGGCCATACTGTCTCCATTCTCACACTTAATGTTTATGAGTTTATCCTTGAGCACCAACTTCCTCTGGCTTCTCTTGCTTTGGAATAAATCTGTCAACGCTTTCCACATCAAGTATGGAGAAGCCTTTCCATGCAGGCTGGCTACAATTTGATCCTTCACGCCCTCCAACAGAATCCTTCTACACTTTGTTGTCTTCTTTTTCCAAGCCTCAGCTTCAGCAGCATCAATAGGCTTTGGGACTTTAGCATCTATGAAATCCTTCAACCCATTTTCATCTAACACCACCTCCATCTTGTCTTTCCATGCAATATATTTCGAGCTACCTTCAAGGGCATACTCCAATCTCAATCTGTTGAAAGACATTTCAACTTCGACACCAAGAAAACACTGTTGCAAATTCGAATTCCACCAGCGCAAAACTCAACCGCTTTTGATCTAAAATTTGTGAGAACAAAGTATTTCTCATACAGAGATTGACTGTATGGGCACCGTATATCTCACATTCCAAAAGAAGGATGAATCCAGAGGCTACCTGGCTTGATTACAGACTGCCTGAAGAAATAAAATGTAAACACTTTCTGAATAATAGATTTGATGATCAATCCTCGCTTTGATATCCTGTAGAACTTTTTTCTACAAATCAACCACCTCTTATAACATGTATAAATTTTTAATAATATAACACTTATTCATAGATATTATCCTAATTATACACTATTTGTGGAATGCATGCATAATACATAACCTCCTCTACATTAATCATCAATTTTGCAGTATTAAGAAACAATCGCATGTGCACATTGAAGCATCAATCACACATATCAACACAGTATGTAACAGGGAAAGCATACAGATGAAAGCCCCCAACTATCTGTATATTATATTGATTGAGAAAATGTAACAATACATAGTACAATACTCCTCGTATGTACTCAGTACTATCTCCACCTGTTACACACAAACTAGCTCAGATCTGAATTAATCACAGGTTCAAATCTCCTCTGCTGCTTGCCTGCCTGCACTGTGCAATCCTGCATGAGAATAGATGAGAATGGCTGATCCAAACTTGTATTTCCTTTTTGTTGCACTATGCAATCATCATTGGCAATCTCAATCCATTGATTGTGCAAATATCATGCACAACTATAGTCACAATTGACAACTGTCTTTCCCTTTCACTCACCTCTAACACCTATCTCCACTGAACTGTCCATGCACTGAGTTAACTGGGGTATTGTTTAGTTGATTTATGAGTTAATAATTAGTGAATTAATTAATAATTAATTCACACCACTCGTCACTAGTGCATTTGTTAGTTAGACTAAATAGAACTAGTTCAACTGAACACAACTCCATCAACTCCTCAATCAACTCCACCAAACTCAATCACTTGAGTTCTAACTGAAGTCCTTCATGCAATAGCTCAACTAACCCAAAAGAAAAGCATATTTCCTTCTGGCTGTTGCATGTGCCACATCTGTAGCTCAAATTGAAGTGCTGCAAGAGGATAAGATAATTTTTATAGTCCAAATATTATTAAGAGCTAATAATATTCGACTGTTCTATATTTAGACTGGCAGTGTAAAAATAGACTCCACCTATATGTCTAAAAATAGAGGTCCATCTATTTTTACCAACATGACCAATCACCCACAAATAGCATCCTGCAACTCATAGACCATGATCCATATGTCTAAAAATAGACATAGTCTAAAAATAGACTTTGCACCAAAAATAGCCTGTGGGCACACTTAGTGAAGGCGACTTCTTTTCACTAAGCTCCATCATCTTGTTTCATTTTCAACAGAGGCCAACAAATTACTCCTTACTAAGGTTGCTACTAGGAGGCTTTGCTTTTCTAAGGATAATAGCACAATCCTCTCTAATCATGTCCTTAATATTATCGGGTAGACTTCTAATCCTAAATACCATGTCACAAATAATGTCATCTATTGGGATATTCTTATGGGCGAGGGAAAAATTTAAACCTTTACCCAAAAGATTAAAAACAGAAGGGGAAAAGGAGAAAATAGAAAGGTTGATAAATTTATTATTTCAAGAGGGAGGGGGAGGATTATTACAACTCTTATTATAATCAATGTTTTTGTCAAATTTGTTAATATATTTTGAATTATTACAGTTGTGAATAATTGACAGATTATTATACTTAAGTGATAAATTATTAAACTTATTATCATTATTATCATTAATAAGAAATAAATTATTATTATTATTATTATTATTATCATTCTTATTATTATTATTCTTATTATTATTATTTATTAACCATATAATTATAATTATTACTGCCTAAACCTATTTCACGATTCAAACAATCACAGTTCTGGTCTTTCGTACAGTCGCCTTCCTTGCAAAGGCGAATACGACTTTCCCCATCTATGATAGGTGAGCAGTTAAGATCCAGCATTAGTAAGGTATAGTGCTCATTGGTGAAATGTTAGGGGTTGATAAGTGAATCAGAAGGGCGGGGGGAACATTCAATGGATTGCACTGAACTAGTGGGATATTTGTTGCTACGAGAAGAATTGAGATCAGGTGGGCAGGACGATCCATCGTCAGGGTTAGGCGGACTAGAAGGGGGGGGGGATATTCTCATTTGATGGGGATAAATTTGTTGGAGATGCATATATAGATGATGAATTGACTGAGCAGTGTGATCCAGTGTCTGGGTCAGGAGGATTAGAATGGAGTGATGGCTTTTGATTACTAGAGGGGGTTGGTGTGATATAAGTGCCGAGGCTAGGCTCGATGGAGGAACATTTGTCCAGCTCTTTGTATTGATCCTCGAATGTACTTAGGTTTGACTGCGCTTCAGGAGTGAGGGAGTCTGTTGAAGGTGAGTCATGGACTGCATTCCACTTGATTGAATTCAATCCAATCTGGAATAGATTGAGGCTTTCAAGGGAGCCTTCTTTTACCTCCAATCTTACCGAATTTTCTTAAACTTCCAGCGGAGAGGATGAGCCACAAAGATTGGATGAGATCAAGGATGTCCAAGCCTAGAGGCTAGATTTCTGACGGGGTTAAAGCTGGCTATGGGAGATTCATTCTAAGGACTCAAGGGGGCTGGCGAATACCGAAGATCTATGGGTTAATTTTGAAATTTTGCAACTTGTTTTTTCCTTCGGAGTTCTTCCAAACAAAGGGATTTCAATGCTGAAATGCATCAATTCTAGCCTAAAGGGTTGTGGAAATCAGGCTTGAAAGTTCCAAATGCAACTTAAGGAGATTTCCAGAGAGAAGATCTAAGGATCTTCTAACCATTCTAATCTCAGATCTTAATAATGTTATACTAGCCTCAGAAAAACTCCACGGTTCTGAGGAGTGTGGAGGCGATGATTAATCTGGGCAAAGACTAGGATGATGGAGGAGTCTCTACATCTTTTGAGAAACGCGAGACCTAACTTCAAATTTGAAACCTACAAGCGTGCCCGTTCGAATTGATGAACCTTAGTTGCAATAACTATTATGTGCAGGGATTCAATAGTTGAATTGAGGCTTCTGTGATCCACATCAAGTTTATGAGAAAGAATTTTTTGGTGTAAATTACATGATAGTGGATTTGTCGACGCGTTTCAAACCAACGAGTGTGGTTCATCGTCAGGACAAGTTGAAGAATCAAGTCATGGCTTCATATTAAATAGGGATAACAGATCTTCCAACAGCTAGGTTTGACTTGAAAACGACTATATTAGACTACACTGGACAAATGGCTATAATGGACCGAGAAAACGATTATTTTTTACTAGTTAAATTATTTAATAATAATAATATAATTAGATAAATAGTTATCTAAGGTGGATATCATTATATTTTATAATGTTTTGAAATTTTAAAGTTTAGAATGCTACAAACGAATATTATTTTAATACTTTCATGTTAATCAAATTTGAGTTAAAATAAATCTAGGGATAAAAAATCATAATGAGAAAAATGTTAACAAATATTAATAGATCTAGGGAATATAACCATTAGTAATGTATGGATTTAATATTAACTTAAAATAATAATATTAATTATTACTATATTATTATTATAATAATAATATTATTACAATAACATTGTTATTCTTATTACTAATGGTTTGGGTGACTAATTAATATAAATTTATTAGTAAAGTTATCTAATGTGAGCATAAAATTATTACTTAAATTTAAATAGTTATCATATACTAGATAATTTTAACCCATTTAGATAGTCTTGAAAAGGACCATCTTATAAATAAAAGGAAAAGAGAATGATGGGGGGTCTCCAAAGAGGACCAAAAACTCAAATAAGAACGGATAAAGAAAACAAGTTAGATAGAGGCTTCACTATGGAAATAAAGAACACGTCAATAGTAGAGGGAGGGGGAGGAAGGGGAAGAAAAGACTAGGAAGAGAGGACAGGGATCTAGAAACTAATAATATTCGAACTTTCATTCCTATCGAGATTGCTTGGTATTTTTTCAATCTCAATGGCTTCTCTATATTTTCGGGGATGGAATTGCACAACTATAGCAATAACTTGGGCCTCCTCAATACAAACATGATGTTTAGTCTTCTCCACATGATCCGCTAGTGCAGAAGACTTGGTTCTCCCATGCTTTAGGTCTGTTTCGTGCTCATTAATCCTTTTATTAATATAACAACCATTCTGACCAATGTAGGGAGTTCCACAAGAACGAGTAATATAGACACCCTTCATGTTCTTAGGGTTGACAGGATCCTTCACTGATCGGAGGGAATTATGAATTGTGTTAAGGGGTCTAAAGGTCAAGGGAACATTATGCTTCTTAAGAATCCTAACAATCCTATGAGTGGTCCCTTGGATTAAAGTTAGATGGACCCCTCAGACTCGATCTTGAGGTTATTTTTTTATCTTCCGAATGCTTGTAGGCTTTAAGGAAAGCCTTTTGACCCAGGTGTCTACTATAACCATTCTCAACAAAGACATTAAGGAGATGGGATCTCTCTTCATCGAAGCTCTTTTCATGAGAGATCCTTAGGGCATGATTAGCGAGGGTGTTGAGAATGCCCAACTTTTGAGTAGGGAAATGATGGGAACTAGCATGTAGATACTACTCCGTGTGAGTTTTGTTCCGAAAAACTTGGTGGGAGAGGGAAACATCCATATTATTTTAAATAAGAATATCAAGGAATGGGAGGCAACCATCTACCTCTTGTTTCATGGTGAACTTAATGGCGGAGGATTGATTGTTGAGATTTTTTAAGAAGAGATCTAACTCCTCCATGCCATGAGACCAGATAACATTAGTGTCATCCAAAAATCTTTTCCATAGCTTGGGTAGTGTTTTATAGCTTCCACTATTATACAGATGATCTAACATCTTCTCACAGTAATCCTCTTTGTCGAGGATGACAGTAGGCCCTCCTTTGTCTACGTTCAGAACAATGATATCTTTGTTCTGGTTTAAGGATTTGAGGGCAACAAATTCCTCCTTACCGAGGTTGCTATGAGGGGGCTTTGCCTTTCTAAGGACAACCGGACAATCGTGTCTAATCATGTCCTTAATATTATTTGGTAGACTTCTAATCCCAAATTCCACATCAAAGATAATGTCATCTACTGGGATCTTCTTAGGGGCGAGGGAAACATTTAAACGTTTACCCAAAAGCTTAAAAATAGAAGGGGGAAAGGAGAAACTAGAAAGGTTGAGAACTTTATTATTTCGAGAGGGATGGGGAGGATTGTTGCAATTCTTATTATAATCAATGTTTTTGTAGCCATGATCTTATTCTTCAACTTATCGAAGATGAACCACACTCGTTGGTTCCGCGCCGACAAATACATTATCATGTGATTTACGCCTAAAAATTCTTTCTCATAAACATAAACAATAATACTAAATATCTTTAATAAATATATATATCTTTAATATATATTCTCTATATCTATATATATAAAAACATCTATTTATATATATATATATATATATATATATATATATATATTATTCACATTATTTTTATTCAAATTTTATTTCTTCCACTCATATTTAAATGGAATTAAAGGCTATAATTGCATCATAATAAGTGAAAATTTAGTTAATGTGTGAAGATCCCATTTTGATTATTTGTTTTTAAAATTTGGTTAGTAATTTTGTTTCTTCCACTCAAATTTAAATGGAATTAAAGACTCTATTCACATATAATAAGTGAAAATTTAGTTCATGTGTGAATATCTTATTTTGATGATTTGTTTTTTAATTTTGGTTAGTAATTTTTTATTGTTGGGTGGCTAGGTACTAAGTGGAATTTTATAATAACTTTTAAAGATATTATTTTTCTCTATAATGATTTTTCTATTTATTTTGATGCTACTATCTCAATCTTCAAATTTTTCTCCACATTAATGTTTGTTTTTCTCCACAGTTTGAACCTCCAAGTTGTCTTGACTACAAACCAAACTAAAAGGTTGAAAATTCCCAATCAAATAATTCTCCCATGTCATTTTCACCCCAAAATACCTCAACAAATAAAATATAAAATGGTTTAAAAGTGAGGTTGAATATTTCCTTAAATTTATATTTTAGTTTTTAAATCTTCCATATTTTAGGTTTTAAATCTTCCATATTTTAATTTGAAAGGTTTTCAAAAGTAATATTTAATTAGTTGATTTGGTTTCTTAAGTCATCATCAATTTGGACAAGTTATTGTTTTTTGGTACAATGCATGTCCAAATTTATATAAAAGCATCAGTGAGCAACAAATGTCATTTATATATTCTTGTAACTGTAGGCAATATAATAATTAAACTAATATAAATTCATTTTAAATATTGATGTAACATGAGCTAAGATGGATCTAAATTTTTTCACTTGCAAATTTTTTTAAGAGTAACATATTTAATGTTTTTAAAATAGTATATTAATTTTAATAATTATTATTAGATTTTTTTAAAATTATTTTGCAAACATGATCAAAATTTCAACTTTATGACAACTAATAAGTTAAACATAATACCAAGCTATTCAATGAGTCTTTAACTCAATAAAACGATAACAATTTGATTTTTTTTTTTATAAATGACATTTTTTATTTTATTTTATTTATTTATTTTATTTTTTTTTGCATGCCAAAATATATAGAAAAACATTAACGGATGCACATGACCTAGTGCACGACGTTGCAGCAAATGTCAACCGCATTAAGAAAATATCTATGTACGTGTCAATAACTCAATAGAGTCATCATCAAGTTGAAGAAGCCATTCTTTTGGTACAGTGCGTGCGAAGATATATACATACAAACACAGTGCTAGATGCACATGACGTAGTACATGACGTCATAGGAAAGTGCATGCGAAGATATATACATACAAACACGGCGAACGCTATTTCCACCTCCATAGAAACATAAATGCTCGTCCTTTACAGCCCAGAGACCCCTCCTCCTTACGTTATCGCCTGTTCCCGACCATGCATCCATCGAATATTGACGTAAGAAAGGGTGTAAGGACAGGTATTTATGTTTCTATGGAGGTGGAAATAACATTCTCCTACAAACACAGTGCTAGATGCACATGACGTTGTATGAAAGGTCAACTGCAATGCATTAAAGAAAATATATCTGTTTATCTCATTAATTAAAATGACTAAAAAAGAAATTTTAAAATTGCTTATTTTAAAATTTTCCAAACTATTTTTTATAAATATTTTTTTATTTTTATTTTTATTTCAATTAAAATTTATAATTCTAAAACGAAAAAACTTGACGGTGAAACAAAGGAAGGTGAGAACCGATCTCTCAAGATCTCTTTAACAAGTTGAGATCTCTTTAACAAGATTTTCATGTAGGTCTCTCTTTATTTTTATTTATATTTATATATGTATTTGCTCCTCCAATCACATCCCATAAGATTCAACACTATGTCCCATGTATATCATAGATTTGATTCTCGACCTTTCAAAATATTTTGCAATTAATCTTGTGAACTTTCACGGTGTGGTGCAAAATAAAATAACAGGTCAATTTTTTTTTTTATTAATTCAAATAACAATCTTATTAAAAATGGAAAGTTCTTTAAAAATCAGTCACCCTCTTTATCAACACTATATAAGTTCACAATTTTTAATGAATTATTTCATTCACAATTTTTAATAAATCATACACGAAAGTGCCATTCACAATCTTTAATATTTAGTTTCATTATCAATGTAACACTTAACCTTTTCCACTTATTTAATTTATGTTATTTAAAACTTTTGGATTTGCGGAGATGTCTTTATTTATTTATATACAATAAAAGAGAAATAGAATGTTTCTATGGCAACAAACAAATTAATAAAAAGTTTCACCTATTCCATTTATTTAATCAATGATATTTAATGTTTTTGAATTTGTCGAGATGTCTTTATCTATTTATAAACAATATCACAATCTTTAATATTTAGCTTCATTATTAGTGTAACACTTAACCTTTTCCACTTATTTAATTTATGTTATTTAAAACTTTTGGATTTGTGGAAATGTCTTTATTTATTTATATGAAATAAAACACAACTAGAATGTTTCAGTGGCATCAAACAAATTAATAAAAAGTTTCACCTATTCTATTTATTTAATCAATGATATTTAAAGTTTTTGAATTTGTGGAGATATCTTTATCTATTTATAAAAAATAAAACACAACTAGAATGTTTCATAATTTTTTGCGACGACAAACAAATAATAAAACTAATCAATCTGAAGGAAATTTTTCACCTTATTATAAATTTAATGTTTAACATAAAATACTAATTTAACATTCATCACTCCTACCATGTTATATCTTTAAAATAAAAAGATATTTAAATTATTTGAATTCTATTGATTTTTTTTTTTAATTAGCATATTTGAAGATAGTTGCTAATCTTTATTCATAAGAAAAACTTAAAATATTAAATATTTATATACAAAATTTAAAAAATGAAAGCATAATCTAGTATTATTTTGAAGATGAAAATAAATCAAAACATTTTAATAAATATAATTAAATTAAATAATTAAATATTTTCAAATAAAAATGAAGGTTCGAATTTGCTCGATGGGGTAAGTGATCAACGGTTCATGTAGTGTTGATGTTTCCCCCATTTACTATGTTTCAAGCATGCTCTTAGTCCCAAACTACATTAATCAATGTGTGTCCAAATAATGAAGCCTGTAGGGGCATTGGGTATAGTTATTTCTCTCCTCAAGCAACTTTGGAATGCTTTTGTGAACTTGTAGATGAATAGAAGGAATAGGGAGGTAAGACTCTTTAGTGGCTGTCAAAGAGGTTCACTTTGGGAGCTGAACAAGTAGCAAGAAATTGAGGAAGATCTTAATGTTGGAATTTCATTATCGAGGGGCTCTAAGGATTTTATTTGGGATCCAAGCACATGACCTTCCTACCTTGGAGCTCTCTTTCTTTGTCTTGAAATTGCAACCTCCAGCAACAACTTCTACAAGCATTGTTGGCCCCTATCCCGGGATCCACTCATTATCATTCACATGTTCCTTTTATCTAGCTTGTGGTTTTGATGTCGGTTTTTGTGTCTTTGGTGATAGGAACCTAGTTTTCTTATTGGGGGTTCTCATGCTCTTGGTATTGAGCTCACCTATTAAGGTCACACTTGTGGCGCTCCAATGTCGAAGAGTTCCTTTTAATTCCCTCCAAGTTGTGTTTTATGTCTTGTCACCTACTCTTTCGATGTCCTAAATCCTTTCATTCACTTAGGTTCATTCCCATCATGTTACATATTTTCCAATGGTGCCTTCAGTCTAGCCTCGCCCTTGAGTTGTTAAATTGTGTATGTTGTCATTTTGAATATGAAAAGTCTATTAGTCACCAGGATTTTTGTAGAGGCTTCTATCTAGGAACACTAGTCGGAGTGGGGAATTTAATTAAATCCAAAAGGCCTTCACACCACTTGGAAACACCATCTGAGTTTGGCCAAGAATTCAGCCAACCCTAGTACTTGCGGGGTTCGCCAAGTATTGGGGTTTGTTTCACTTTCATTTAGGTTAGCTGATATGTTCGAGGTCCCTTTGGTGGGATACTTCGATTGTGTTGTTGACTAAGTTGTGGTCTAGGTCTGGGTTATATTTTTTTGTATGCATGTATGCCCCGACAACTAGGAAAACCCCGCAAATGTGGCACCCATCATGGGAAAACTATTGAAAGGGCCAACAGAGACAATTCATCCATTGATAAAGACTGCGTGAGCATGTATAGAGATGGAGAAGTTATCCAAGACCTAGGCCACTCTCCGGGTCATGTGGAACTACCTATCACCTTGGAATCGTTAGCTTAAAAATTGAGGATAATCTAGGCCAACTTGGATATTCTCACAGAGCATAGATATGAGAAATAGAGTGTGTTAGTGGCCTATATGAATGGTATATGTATATCCAAACATAGCTTCTAGAGTAGCTCACCAATGTGTGTAGGAGCCAACGACGACTAATGACCACCTGCATGAACTTGACGCTAGAATGGAACACATTGATTTCCATATTTATGAGTGACATGGCCCAATGGTAACTCTGCCCATGCATCCTCCTCTACCACCACCTTCATATGTTGTCCATAATATTTCTACTTAGTTTGTCTCTCTCTTGGAATGTATGGTTGTCTAGCCCTTCGAAAATTAAGGTTCAATGGAAAAATATTATGAATCATATTTTGGATCTCCTAGCTGACAAATTTAGTCAAAGTGAAGCTAGGAGAGCCGTTGAAAATCATTTTGTATCTCCTATTTTCCTGATCATATAATGGAAGCTTCTTGACCAACAAAAATAATAAAGAAATGTTCAAATTCTAATGGATAATGAAATACAACAATCAACAAACATTATGCACAAACTTCATACTTCACTTATTATTGTTAATTCTATGATTGAATTATTATCTTTTCTATTGTATTCATTGGGTATCACAGTATTCCCATCATATGAATTATAGACTAGAAGAACAATAAACCCATAATTAATTTAATGCATGGTACCTATTATTAATGAATGGAATGTGTTTTGTTGTGGACAATACACTAGTATAATAATTTACCACTTAGAATAAGAATATAACTATATGTTGATGGTGTTGGGAATTTCAAATATGAAGCACTAGTCAAATTTGAAGTTTTCCACAACTATAATGCTTGTTTCAATCATTTTATTACAAACTGTTAATGGGCGAGGATATGATTTTACTATTTTGGATGGGAAAATCATACTATGACAGGAAAATCACCCATCAAATTCCATCCCCACTCACATGCTTTATTTTACACTTTCACCTTTGTTGGGCATTGGATAATCCAATGCTCCCCATGTGTTTCGTGACATGTTCTTAACCGACTCTCGACGATCTATTAACTATGGCGATGTGTTCATTTACTAACACCTGCGGGTTTTTCTGTAATGGAAATCGAGACTCAAACAAGTGGTAATAGGTCCAAAGGTCTAAAGTTAGAATCACACCTCGCTCACACTGGGAGGGAGATTTTTGGGCATTGGATAATCCAGTGCTCCCCGTGTCTTTCGTGACATGTGATTAACCACCTCTTGAGGGTCTGTTAACTCTAGCGATGTGTTCATTTACTAACACCTATGGGTTTTAGTATAATGTCAATTATGACTCAAACATCCTTTACTTTATTTAGCAACATACATAAGCATTACAAGATTTACCTCACTATTTACCCTCTCATCAAGTTAATTTTTTGTGAGGAACACCGATGGATGTTAGCATTACACCATTTAGGTCACTATTTACCCTCTCATCAGGTTGATTATGGATTCTAGGTTTCAATGTGTGAATATCATGTCAATTCTAGAACTTATGTTACATATTTGAAATGTCCAATCATTATAGTTTTCATGGATATTATTTTAATTCATAGAATTCTCATTCCACTTACCATGAGATAAAACCAATATTAAATAGCCAACATACACCAAGAGTATGAATGGAAATATTATGATAAATGCAATCCGAAATAGCTAGCATACCCATGAGATTCATTGAATCAAAATGTCAAAATAATTTAGAAATGTTTTTCTTTTAATAATGAGTTATTAGAAATTTGTGAAAGTATATAAAAAAATTAAAATATATAATAACAATAATATATAAATAAAAAATCTATAAAATTAAATATACATAATAAAGAATAAATAATATTTTTTTTATTTAGATAAAATTTTGGATGAAACTTTGTGGAGGATGTTTAATCCTGACCAACATTTCGGTTGGTCACTCCGCCCATCACCAACAACTTTGAGAACTAAATGATTACAAACGAGAGCTATGAATCCATTAATAAAAGGAGGATTCTAGAATTCATTGTCAAGGAATAATATTAAAATAATGAAAGTATCCATTAAAGAATAATAATATTAAATTATATAATTAGGTGTTAAGAGAAAAGTTTAGGTCAACAGGGTCAAGACAAAAGATTTAAATAGATAAAAGATTAATTAAATTAAGTTAAAAGAGAATTAAAATAGATAAATGGGATGGGAGCATTAAGAGAAAATTAAGGAGGATAATAGAGAGGATAGAAGTATATGATAAATTAATCTATTAAAAATAAGAAGAACAAGGGTAAAATTAGAAAATAACGATAAAATTGAAAGGATAAATAATCTGAAAAATACATTTATTATAACATGAAACTATTAAATGTATGTGAAAAAACATACATTGGCCACAATGGATGTCCTTTCAAAGCTCGCATTAAAGAGCTTATTTTGAGTATTGGTAAAATTAGGCTATCGAAGTCAACCATAGGTAATCATTATTTTAACTCAAAACATCTAATCTATTTTGATCAAACCAAAATCCTTGTCTCTACTTCTTTTTACAAATCCAAAATCATTAAATTTGTCATTGAAATAAATAAATACCCCAAAGATTTAATCGGAAGGATGGTTATAATTTAAGCCATTCTTGGCAACCGGTTATACACGATCTAACTCATTAACTAACCCCTTATGGCATCCTTATATTTAATAATATCTAAAAATATATAAGTGTATGATTTTATATTGAAGAAGGTATATGTCTATGAGTTTGGAGACAACAATGTCTTCAACCCATGGAAACACTAGTTTTGATGACCAAGGTAGCCATATCAAAGGCTCGAAGAGGATTGCACAATTTGGATATAGGGAAGATAAATAAAAGTCCTCAACATGTAGTTCTTCATTCTCGGAAAGGGGAGAGAAATACTCATTGTAACGGATTACATAAACATAGAATATGAAAAATCTGAGACGTTCTCTTAATATTTATGCTCCCTTCATTAGCTTCGAAAAATATTTGATCAGAACAACATTTTCTTCTTAATGTAGCAGTGACTTGGCAGTGGGACAATGAAATGATCTATAAGACAAAAAACTACCCATCACATGAAATCCCTTTGTACGTGACAGCCAAAGGAAAATGTAATGGTAAAGGTCATATACATTTTCTTATTACTCAACGAGTGAAAGGAAAGAGAGAGAGTATAGGATAAAGCAATGGAATATTATGGAAGAAAGGACTAATAGGGTGTCCCACTACATATGCTTCCATGTCTTACAACAAAGATTCTTATGTGTACATACACATTGGTCAACACTCTACAAGCTCGAGTATTCGTGATTTCTTTCGCAGTAGTCTATAACGCGACTTTTTGAAAGCCTTTCCGACGGTTTTTCCCGGTCAAAATCCGGCAGGAATTCATTGGAATCCCAAGTTTGATAGCTAGTTTCTGCACAATCAATGGCTCTAAGGGGTTTTTCAGGGCGCTGAATCCAAATATGGAGTTAAAAAACCATTTTAACTGCTAAAAATCAAGATTTAACCTCATTTCTTCCGCCGGATTCCGTCACCGGAATCTCCAAAAAGTCGCATTATAGACAACTCCATTTCTTTCTACATTGGAAAATTGAACCTTACGAGTAAGGAATATTATATAATAATTTAAAAAATTTCCACTGTGATTTCAAATTTTGCAACAAAGTTGGTTTTAACACCAAAGTCCCTTGGATCAAAATCCTTTGCATCCTCTCTTTGATTCTAGGGGCAATATGAATATGAGTCAACTAGTGTGCATAAAACTTTCCATCTTTCATTTAAAGTTTTGGACATGTATAGGTTTCAAAGCTAAAAGTGATGTTCTAGGAAAATTCATTATGGAAAATCGATAGCTACAAGAATAACTCTACTAGTTCCATGGTATCTGTTTTGGTTGAATTGGACGTAAGGAAAGTTATATTTGAGAAAATTAATTTGTCTCTAGGGGTTTCTCTTACTTACGTGTATTAGAGTACAATAATATCCCATTTTATTATGGTCATTGTATAAGGTAAGACATGTTGCGAGAAAATGTGATCTCATTTTTCATAAGGTTTTTAGACAAAGGAAAGGTCCAACTTCAAGGGAAGAAACCAAAGATGTGCCTTATCTTTCACAATAGGAGGAAGTTGTAACATAACCAAAGGTGATGGAGGGTAATTCAATTTCAATATATCTTAGCAACTAGTTGCATGGATGGGCAAGGACATATACTAAACTCTTGCTTGAGGACCTATCCATTTCACCAATATCTAACTCTAAGTTGTGGCAATCCAATTTCAAGTATGGAGCTATTGTGTTTATTGTTTTTGAATGATCAAATTCCTCAGTGTAATAGGCACAAGAATATCGCTATAAAATATGTCTTCATCGAATTAGAACCACCACCGAGCCTTCAACGACGAAGACTAAGCCCCATGCCAAAGATAGTTGTGGTTTGTGTGACAATGATAAGTTTGAGTGAAATTGAGAAAATGATGCAGAAAAGACTTCTCAGATGAAATATGCCTTTGATCCATCCCTGCTAAACATGTAATAGCACCAAAATTTTCTTTTTTATAGTACCTCTTTCGGAACATCATATTAACCAATTGTTACAAGACAATGATCAACTCAAAGGCCAAAATCAATTAAGAGAATTTCAATGTAAACAAAAATCTGTCGAAAAAGAAGTAAAATCTTAGTTCAAAGAGACTCATTTAGCCATCAAATCTTTAAATATGAAGGTTCTCATCTGTCTAGATTTGGACCCTACTTAATAATTAATTATGTTTTTCTATGTTTTAGCAAATATATGAGGTATGCTTTGATTGTATTCGCTAAATTTAATATGATTGCTACATAATATTGACTTTGTAGTAACCTTTGTTTAGTATTTTTGCAGAAGTCGCTATTTCTAGTTGCCTTATTGCTTGATAGGTTGTCCCTATAATGATATCGATTTCAATGGAGTTTTTGTTATGGATATCTTTTAGTTGTGCAAGGATGACATGTTATTCCTATTATATTTATTTCTTGCAATTAGTTAGGATATGATCAATATGTCAAAGACAAATTATTCTAGTTTTGTAAAACAATCTTATTTTGCAAAATTTTAGTTTGAAACGTAGAGTCTTGGGCCAGTACATAAGCCATTTATTTTAAACAAAAGAAGGTGTAATTGATTCCTCTTGGATGGAGGATATTGAAAGGAAATACAGAATATTCGTACTATGAATGTGGAAATGTTAATCTAAAACCTTTTTTTGTATGTGTGGTTGATTTCATTTTATTCAATCAATTTATACTAATATTTATTTTCCTTTCTATAATCACTTTGTTTATGATATTCTTAATGTTTTGTGATCTAATTTATGAAAATTTGGGAGATAAAATGTTGTTGTTCTATGGCTTAGACCTTTGAATTAATAGTGAAAATATTTGCATTTATTTTCATCTTGTTAATTCAATTATAGCTATTTATAGGTGATTATATCTCCCTTTAGTGATTTGTATCCTAAGGGTCAAACTAGTCTAGATATTACTTCAATTTGGATTCCTATGAATTGAGTCTAGGAATTTTGATTGCAAATAATGTCATTTATACACAAGTGAATTGGAATTTATGTTGTAGCTAATTGGAATGTGTTTTTACATTTCTTTAATTTTTTATGTATTTGAGTCATAAATGAATGATTGAAACATCATTTAAGATTTTGAAATTGTTACAATTATCTTTTCTCTTTTATTTTGGATAAAAAGCCTATACATTAAGTATCATTAGTTAGTTTGTTAGTTAGTATTGAATTTGGTGGTAATTCCTTATGCTTAACCATTTGGAATGATTTTAGGTTGATCTATCTTTGTTTTGAAATCTTTGAAAGCTTAGTTCGTAGACTGAACCTTTTATTTTCGTCATCAAGGATTGTCAACATTTAGATTTATAATTAAATTCTTATTTTACAAGTAGTAAACAATCTATATTTGAAAATTTAGCATAATATACATTCATCTATATATATTATATATATATATATACTATATATATATATATATAATAGTATATATATATATTATATATAGATATTATCGTCAGTTATAGCGTTTTGTAGTGCTCACTCTTTATGTATTATCATAATAGCCCTCGTGAAAATTTCATGTAATAAAAGTTAATAAGGGAAAAATAATACCACGGTTAAGAGACACTTATTCTAAGATGAATGTTGGGAAAATATATCTTAGTGGGCATCACTAGATGTGTTTATGGCTAAGGAAATTGAAAAAGGCTTGAGAAAAGGAATTAAACGGTGAAAAGGCATTTTGGCACATTTATTTATGTAAATAAAGGAAATTAGGAGAAAAGGTAAAAGGTTAGAGGTTGCATGTGAGGAGGAATTTGAAGGAATATAATGGAAAATGAAGAAAGTAGAGGCCTCAGTAATAAAAGGCTTATGAGGATTAGTGGGTAACCTTTTGTCAGTACAATTTTTGGAGCTCTCTCATGATTCTGTCTCTCTCACTCTTCGTCACCTAGAGTTTTCTTGGAGCACTCTAGTTTTGGATCCAGGAAAAGCAAGCAAAGGGAAATGAACGAAAGAAAGGATCAAGAAGGAAGGGCATGATCAAGAATCTTAAGCAAGAATACTTGCAAGTAACATATTGCATGTGTGATTTCCTAGCTAGTTTTGACATCCATGGCTTTGCATGTTGGTGTATGGTTCTCTTGTTGTCAATGGCATGGTTTTTACCAGGTTATGATAGTGGTTTTTAGCCTAACCTTCCATTTTCTAGATGCCATTGTATGTTGGGATGTTTATCTCAGTTTTGAGCTTTGGTTTTCCAGATGGATTTCAAAATCAAGGGCGGAGGTGGTCTCAACATTCATTCCCAAATGCCTAGGAATCTCTTAACTGGTTTTGGCAAAATACATGGTAAATCCTAAGGGTGGAGTCTCAATTTAGGGCCTAATGATTTCAGTTTGGATTGTGGTAAATCCTAAGAGATTGGTCTCAGTTGAGGTCCTAGTGATCTAGGATTGGATTGTAGTAAATCTTAAGAGACAAGGATACATTAAATTCCACACGGATAGTGATGGATTTCAGATGACATTCCAATTTCAGTTTGGTTGTGATTGAAGCAGAAGTTTTTGTGTGATCCCAATTTGGTGAGGGTCGAGGTGTTTTAACCTCTAGATTCCCTCGGTTATTTTTGGATTGGTTTATCCATGAAATCCCACATTCATGCTTGGAATATGGCACGAGGGTGACTGGTTAAAAGAAGGATTTGGTTTCGCCATGTCTACAACCAAGTGGTATGTGGAAGTCCTGAACTTGATCATATTTTCCTATGATCAATGAAAGCTAATTTGTCTTGATTTTTTGCTTGCTTATATGTGGATTTAATGGCTATTTTATCTTCGTTATTCATATGGTTTTATGGTGGTTATAAGCATGGTTAATAGACTGGTTCATGTCATGGTCATTTCATGTATTTAGTTGTAACTATTAAAATTATGGATGCAAGACCTAATTGATGACATAATAGTTCAAGAGAGAAGGTGGTGATCCTTCTTATCATGTTTTGTAAGAGTTTTCAGCCATTCATGCTCTATCTCGTATCCTAGAACTGTAGGTTGCCTTTATGCCAAGTTTTTGATAGAATGTTAATCCTAGTTGGGGATCATCAGGACTAGTCTTGAGGTTGATTTTTGGTTTATTAGTTTTGTCATCATGTCTTTGATGGATTCTGAATATTATAACAAGTTTTGGGAAGTGTCCGAAATTTTGGGGTAGAAAAATGCCTTGAATTTTGCAGACGTTGGCACAGTTCTGCTTGCAAAAGTACCTAGATACTCACTTGGATGCATGTGATAGCATCCATAGGTCCCTGTATGGCACATGCCCATAGCATGAGAGCTTCCAGAAGTCAAATGTTCCAAAATATTAGTGGCACTTAGGGTCACGATGTCTAAGTGGTTGAGATGTCTCTTGTGGGTGTTGTTGCTGATGTGGAAGGTATGTTTGATGTGTTCCATCAATTCCATTTCCTTAAGGTCACCAAGGCCATTGAATCCCTTCATAGTGGAATATCTCATTGCATGTTTACCCTAGTTGGTCGGTTACTTAGGTGGATGTGGGAGGAGGGTGGTTACAGATTGGTATCAGAATGTTGTTGTGCTATGCTTGGGAAAATGTGTTTGTCATCCATTCATGTCGGTTGTACATGTGTCAATCATCCTTGTAGTCTATGTGCTTGTTTCATATGCATGATGCTATTTATTCTCATAGTGATGTCACCATGGGAATAATGGTGTCTTTGTGTGAATCATTTTGTCATGAGTGTATCACTGATTACATGTTGTTATATGTCACTTACATGTGTCATTCTTGTATGTTTGGTTACATTCTTGGATGCTTGGTTACTATTTTTTAATTTAATTAACCTTAAATTACTTCCCTAAACTATTGTTCAGGGCTAGTAAGTTGATGAAGTGTAAGTCTACTATATACACTAGAAGTCTTTGGTTATTCACACCAATTATAAATTAAACCGAGTTATGGAAATGCAAGTTAAGTTATTGAAATGAATGTGAGAAAAGAAATTATTCCTAGAAAATTAAATGATCACTCTTGTTGGAGAGGTAAATCCCCTCTATGGATAGAGGTGATCCCTACTAGCCCAAAAGGGGTCTAGCAACAATCAATCAATGCTACTCTGCAAGTTCCTAGTTGTAATTAACAAGTAGGTGAAGGACACTTACTTGGATTCCAACGCTATGTTTGATGAAGAGATGATCCTCTCGCTCCTTCGCTCCAGCCGATCACAATCCTCCACTATCTTCGCGGACGGACACCTGCACAAGCAAAGAGAGAGCAAACACAAGCGTAAAATCTACTAAAAACAACCATACATCAGTCAGGAAAGATGTAATTCACATTGATCATTCATAAAACAAATGGGAATGGAACCATAACAGTAGTCATCTATCTTTATTAATCAGAAATAGAGTAAGGTACAACGAAAGTCCTGACGCTGAGTCCTTCTCTAGAGGGTCTAGCCAGCACGTCTCATCAGCATTCACCTTTGAAGTAGATCTCCCAAGTCAAAGAGGTCTCTCTCTCACATACAAGGCAACAAACTCATAACCTTCCCCAAAGCTCTATAGCAATCCTCACACAACACACCAAATGCCTACAAAGAGCAGCACTAATGCACTAAGAATTCCTCTATGTCAAAGTCTATATGTTCCAAACTAGCTGCTCATGGCAATGGTGGAGGCTTATATAGGAGAAGGAGTCCCCATGAATAGTGAAAAGATGAGCTTTCCCCCAAGAAAAGTGGGTGACCAGGCGAACAGACATGCCAGAGAAAGGATGGCGACTTTTACAAAGCTAACAGCCAAGTCTGGAGTCATCTGGAAGGCTGGCTGTTAGAACAAACTCGCCTAAACAGGATCACCTCGGGTGCAAAACTGCGCTGGCGCGCTGGCATCGCAACTCAATTACTGAAGAGGTCCGGTCAGCGCGAACTGATACAAGCGGAGGGCGCGCTGTTTATGAAATTCGACCAGCGCAGAAAACCCGTGTGCTTCCGCGCTGGCAACGCACCAGTTACATTATCATCCGCCACTCAGCGCGTTTATTTTAGGAACAGTCGTGATGATCCAATAAACTTAGGAAAAGAGGGTGTTTTGGCCATTTCAGAGAGCATGAGCATGGTGGATGTGATTTTATGACACAGTAGGGAGACTGACAAGGTGACAGTGACATTTTACTCTGTAACAGGGGGGTTTGTGTTTTGGAAGGAGTCCAAACACCTCGGAGGGGAAATTTATGCAGAGATGACGGTTCTTACTAAGGTCCAGGTGACTTAGTAATTCCCAAGGAGATACTTATGGTTATGTTTCAACCAGAGGAAGGGGATATTTACATAGGGGAATTATTACCATAGTTCTAATAGGGGAAAGGGAAATAGATAGGGATTTACATAATAATGTCAGGAGTTAATATGAAAATGACAAGAAAGCGCTAA
>APFE030228258.1:10189-40383 GCA_000404065.3 Pinus taeda
GGGGATGAATATCCATGGTCATAGTGATTCATATCGATTGAATTATCAATCAAATCCACAAAGTTGATCGGAGACATACATGGCGACTTACCTTGACGGAGAAACAATAGTGAAGGTGTAACATCATCGGGGGAGTAACAACATCGGTGGAGTAACAACATTTCTTGAACACTTAGTCGATGTTGCGACAGAGTAACAACACCCAAAGAGTAACAACAGTAGAGTACTTAGATAGAATCACTAGGGAGTAACAACACCGGTGAGATACATGCAAGAAAAAGAATGATAGAATAGTAACAAAATTTTATTATATAATATTATCTATATATTATATATATATAATATATATATAAATAAATATATTATATATATATATATATATTATATATGTATTATATTATTACATATATATATATATATATATAGATATTTTAAATCAGAGAGGTGCAGAGGAAGAGTTCTCTGCACTAATAATTTCAAAACCAGAATTATCAGAGAAATGTTTGATAAAGGAGTCTTTAGAAGTTGGATAGTGGTATAGTCTGAGGTGATGTCCATTTACAAGCAAAGGAGTATGCGCCTCATCAACTGTTATAAGTCTAATCATCTTGTTATTAAACACCATGTCAACTTCATATGGTCCCATCCATCTGGAGCAGTGCTTCCCTTTAAAATATTTGAGCCGAGAGTCATAGAGTAATGCCCAATCTCCCCTTTGAAACACCTTTTTCTTGATAAATATGTTATGCCATTTAGTTTGTTGTTGCTGAATTGCAGCAATATATAGACACCTACCAAATGAATTTCATCCAAGTCATTTAATTGTCCCATTCGGTGTTTCTAGGCTTCTCGAAGATTCAAACCTACTTCAAGGGTTTCCTTGAGTGTCTTTATTTCTAATTCCACTGGAAAAAATGGGATTTCCGATAGGCAATCTCATATGGTGAAATTCCTATTGCATTTTTCCATCTTGTTCTATATGCCCCCAGTGTCGCAGGAAGCTTTTCGGCCAAATTTCAGTGATGGTGTGCTATATTCTTTGTAAGAATATTTTTGATACCTTGTTTGTGCTCTCGACTTGGCCATTTGCCTCAGAGTGATATGGAGACTTTACAAAATACTTGATCCCATATTTCTTCATAAGTCCTACTATCATATGTGATGTAAAATATGCCACTACATCTGAAGCTATCTCTCTAGGAGCTCCATATTGAGAAAAGTATTCTTCAAATAAAAATTCTGAGACAACCTATTCAATTTATTTCTCAACAACCTTCGCCTCTATCAACTTTGTCACATGGTCTGTGAAAACCATAATGTGAACTTTCTGATGTAAAGGCAGATTGAATGGCCCAACGAAACTAATAGCCCATTTTTTGAATGGCTTAAGAACTAGCTGAGGTTGTAGTGACATCTCATCTTCCCCACCAAGCTCACCCATTTGTTGGCAACTATCGCACCCTCGAACATATTTTTTTGTGTCGTGAAAAATAGAGGGCCAATAGTACCCCATTTGCAACACCTTATGACCTGTCTACCTGTCTACACAATGTCCCCTGTAGGTCCCATCATGATTAGCTTTCAAGACACCATAGATGTCATCCTCACTTATGCAATGCCAGATTTGTTGGTTGGGTCTCGTGTAAAAGAGATATCCTTCTATCCATGAATAATGAGCACTATGATGGATTATCCTTCTTTGTTCTCTATAAGGTAAGTGTTGAGGCACTTTTCCTGTAGTAATATAGTTAGCAATATCTGCATACCACAGACTGTGAGTAGAAATTGCAAAAGTATGTTCATATGGAAAACTATCCTCTATAGGGGTACCTTCATCATTAGTATCCATTCTAGACCGGAAATATGCAACCACATTAAATTTTCCTGGCTTATCTACAATGATAATATCAAATCCTTGAATTAACAACAACCATCTTTTAATACGACCAGGAGTTATTGGTTTATTCCTCAAATACCTAATAGTTGTATGATCACTGTGCACAAAACTGGGATACCCTATAATATAATGTTGAAACTTATTAATAGCATAAATTATAGCCAAAAACTCTTTTTTAGTTACCGTATAGTTCAGTTCAGCAGGAGTCAAGTTCTTGTTGACATAATGGATCACATATAGTTTTTTATCCCCCTGTTGCCCCAGAACCTCCCCTACTTCTGTTTGAGAAGCATATGTAGAGATGTAAAATGGGAGCTTCCAGTCAGGCACTAGCAATATCAGAGCTTTAAAAACTAGTTCTTGAATTTCTTTAAAGTCTGCTTCACATTCATCTGTCCAAAAACACTGCATCTTTAGGTAACAATTGAAAAAGTGTGAATATTGTCTTAGAAAAATTCTGTATAAACCGCCTGTAATAGCCAACATAACCAACAAAGCTACATACATGTGTTGATGTCTTAGGTGTAGGAAAATTCAATATCACTTCTACCTTGGAAGGCTCAACTCGAATTCCTACAGCTAAAAGCAAGTGTCCCAGCACTATCCCTTCCTCCATCATCATATGGCATTTTACTATACTAAGAGAAACATGTTTCTGTATACATCTTTTAAGTAATTTCTCTAAGTTTTCTAGATGTCCTTCAAAAGAATCTCGATATCGTGTGAAGTCATCCACGTAAATTTCAAAACTATCATTAATTAGATCAGAAAAAAATTCCTACACTTTCCCTTTGAAAGGTAGCAGGTGCATTACAGAGACAAAATGGGAGGAATTAATAGGCAAAGGTCCCCCAAGGACATGTGAAGGTGGTTTTATCCTGATCCTCAAGAGCTATTTTTATCTGGTTGTATCGTTGAATCCATCTATAAAGGAGAAAAACTTCTTTCTAGCTAATGTATCAAGGACCTAGTCAATAGAGGATAGGGGAAAATGATCAAGTTCAAATTTTCTTTATTTAATTCCATGTAATCCACACAAATCCACCACTTGTCATTCTTCTTAGGAACAATGACCAACGGGGAGACCCATTGACTATGTGATATCAGATAAATTAAACCCACATCTAATAGTTTTCGTAATTCATTTTTGACAATGTTTTTAAGGCAGGGTTCATTGTTCTCAGTGCTTTCCTAACATATTGACATTCGTCTTTAATGTATATGTAATGAGTGCGTAAATTAGCAAGGATTCTTTTCATATCTGTATATTCCCAAGAAAAGGCTGCTTTATGTTCTCGAGGAACCTTTAGTAACTGCTTAGTTTGGGAGGGAGAAAGGCCAGGATTAATATTCAATGTTTTCCCTCATTCAATTTCTATAGAAATGTTGTAACGGGTTACAATTACAAGAATATTTTCAACTTTTATTTTTGGTTCCATATTTTCCTAAATAGTGCAACTCATGACAGATTTGAATAGCTGACGAGTTGGGTCAAAAATAGAGTTGGGATTGCTAAGAAAGGTATTAATGGCGTCATCCTCTATGTCATCCTTTAAATAGAGAGCCTCACTAATGGTAAGGATCGGTCTAACTTCTTCATTCTCAGATTCAAGACATTTTTGCACTAAGGTAAATCCTCATTTATCTGATGAACTTGGTTCGGTAGAGGGGTAGAGGATAAGATTCTTTATAACTTCCCCATTGGATATTACCATATTTCTAGACCGACACCCAATTTAAGACTTTGTGGTTGCAAGCCAAGGTCTTCCTCAAATCAAAGGCTGTCCACTAGCTGGGGATTGAGTATGTAAAACCGAAATATAGACAAGGTATTGCCTTGAATCTACTAAAATGATTATTTCTTCCAGCTTCCCTACCGGTCTTATAGCAGACTGATCTGCCAATTCTAGGATGATCGGAGTTGGTTTAAGATTATGCAGACCCAAGGTAATCACAATTGCAGAAGTTATAATGTTAATTGTTGCCACCAAATATACCAGTACATTTTGGATATCAACCCCATTAATCAGTACTATCAGAATCAGGTTCCATGTATCCCATTACTTAACAGGTATATAAGCTTCCCCAACATTTTTTCTGATAATTTTCCCATAACATGAATGGTGAGTGGATCGTTTGGTTTTCTGCCAAATTTCTTAGCACAATATTCTTTAATTGTTTTGGCATAAATCGATACATCCTTCATAGCCTGAAGTAACAGGATTTTGACAAATAAATTTTACAACTCCAATAAAAAGTCAAATTCAAGACAAGTACTTGGTTTGCTCAATGATAATCTCTTAGGATAAGGCATACCAATCTGACATCTTCTAGTAAAAATCATTTGTGAAAGGGTTTGTTGTTTCATAGGAATTTGTATTGACTCATCCCTAGTTGTTCTAGTAGAATCTATAGGATCTAGTTTTGAGGCTTCATCATTGGTATGTTGAACAATTATTGGTGAAGTCTGGGTATTCACCACCCGACTGGATCAGAGATTCAATTCATTAAATTCCATGGTGGAAATACTATATGCAGGGAGGTTGAGTATCTCTACCTACAGAGCCCCTTAATTATTTGGATTTGGATTGGATTGAACATGTAGTTACGGATGAAGAGGAGGATTACTAGTAGATGCATTAGAAGGCAGTTGTAGCTGATGTTGTGGCATAGGTTTGGAGAATTGTCCTAAAGGAGGAGAAGGAGGTCCACACCAATTCTGGGACCATGAAGGGTTTTGATAACATTGAGGGCACCATGGTTTCTAGGTCACTAGATATTGATAAGACTAGGGCCATGAAGGTGAAAAAGGTATATATTGAGGCCCAAAATTAAGATATTAAAATACTAAGAAGGGTCTTGAGGCATACCTTGATTCATGTTCTATAGCCATGGATTCCATTGTTTCTTTGATCCCATAAAATACAGTTGATCCATTTCTTCATTTGTTCCCTGAAAGACTACCTTCAGCCTAGGAAGAGATGGTCAGGTGCTAGTGGAATGACTATGTTCACATATGGCACAAGTCTCGATGGAATTCAATGGCCATTCCTTCAGCAGATGCTTCCTCCTTCATTGAGGAAATAAAATTGACATAACCTTCTCAACCTCTATCTACTTTTGTTTTGCCTGTAACACGTCCAACAGTGATGATAGTGTGCTTAGGATATCAGTTCTGAAATTATCTAGAAAATTTCGAGTCTCTGCTTTTGTAACTCCACTGTTGGATGCCTTGAGAGTTTGGATCCCTTGCTTATGCCTCATAGCCCCTCGTGAAAACTTGATTCATAATTCACAGATGGAATTAAATTCCTCTTGTGATATATCTCCTTTCCTTACCACATTCAATAGTTTCAAAGATTCCTCCCTTAGTGCCTGGAGAAATATTATTTTCAAAATATTCTTATCTAGATCATGACAACTTGATCTTTGCAAACTATATTTAAAGCACTCCACAAAGTCCTACATGTTCTCATCCTCTTTCTACATAATCTTAATTATTTATTCCTTCACATCTCGAGATTTGCAGTAGTCTTTCCTGTGTAGCAATAAATATTCCCCCTAAACCAATAAACCATCTTAAGGTTGTGTCGTTCAAAGTAGCGGGGAATATCTTCAATTTATGAGCATCAGGAATATAATCATACCCCTAACAAACAACGTAGAATTCAAAAAGGAATGCGTTTGTATCTTCAGAAGAAAGACCATGGAAATTAGGTGATTTTTTCAAAGGAATAGCCTTCATAGGTGCATCACCTTTGATATCTCTAATTGCAAATTCGACTGAAGGGGTTGCAGGATCCATGAATATCTTCCAGTACCCACCTGGAACCTCAATAGGTTATGGCTCTGGTTGTTCTATAATAGGTGGTTGAGGCTGTTTAATAGTACTACCTTGATCAAATGGCACAGAGAATTCCCTTAAATATTCTTCCTTTGAAGTTGCATAATGATGTTGCTCAGATCCTCTACATGTTACTTCTTCTTCCATAAATTGCACTTTTGTTATTGGGGCAGGTTCTAGTTGTGAAATTGACTGCCCTCCAAATCTCGTATGAGATCTCACCCTAATAGAAGCTCACGATGATGATCCTGACTCATCGCTTGAAATGATCTCTTGTATGTAGGTATTTATTCCTAGATCTCTCCCTCTTCTTTTCAGGGGTCTTCCTTTGCCCCTTTTATTTGTATCTCTATTCATACAATCAGGAAATAAAAGGAAAATGTTCAAGCAAATTGAAATATTAGGACCTGGAGCAAGGTACAAAATCCCCCCCAGGAGAGAGAGTGGCCCCTAGAAATAAAGCAAAGAAAGAAAATAAATCAATCACAAAATTAAGCTCATGACTTGAAACAATGTGACATAAAAACTTTCCTTCCTAGTACGAGAGAGTGGTTCCTATGAAAAAGAAAACAAGACAATCAAAGAAACAAAAATGATCTAATGCTCAGGACTTGAAGCAGGGTGAAAAATTCCCTCCCCTGAACGAGAGATCAGTCCTATGATCAATACTGGTAGTACTTTCATGACCTTGATAGCCTCCCCAGCAATGCCACCAAAATGTTGGTGTTCAAATATGGATCATGAAATTCACCCAATTCCACATTAATTGTTAATCCATGTCTCTACGATTTATTTCAAGGCTATCATGCAAAGTATATGCATGCCACAGTTTGCCCACCCAGTTCTGAACATTCAACTATAAACTGAACAATGTGTAACAACAAGCGATAATTGTAACAACAAATAAGAATAACAACAATAATGACTATAACAACAGCAAGAGTAATATCAAAGAAGACTCATAACAACACACTGATAATCATTCAAAACAATAAATAAATTAACTAAAATAAAACTATGCACACATCTGTCCAACCGCACCTGGTCAGGAGAGTGTGCCCAACTCCCTAATCAGGGTTGTGGCGAGATCAAGGAGTCATGAAATTCTTAGAAGATCATAATTTAATTAATCAAAAGGATAATACATGTATCTTGTTATAGACTCAAAGTTAACATAATTCCTTGTGATCTTAATTTTCATCTTTCACAAGCCCATAACTCTACTTATACAATTTTTTAAAACTAACAACTCCTAGAATTATGGTAGCTATCTTCCTACAATTACATAGTCGTTTCTTAAGAGAAACTAACAGTGCGTTGATTAAAATATTGATCCACCATTGCAGCTGATGTCTCAAGATAGCACTCCCAGTTGGATGGTCATCACTATAGAGCCACGACCTTGATCATACTTCCTCCAAATCTACAAGAATAATCGAATTAGGAAGCCCCTTAGGCAACAATCCCTTATTACTATGCTTCATTGATTAATGAATCGTAACAACATGACAAGAGGTATACCTATGCATTTTAGAATGTAAATTGACCAACAATGGTGTAAAATGGATATAGGAAACAAGGTAAAAAGGTGGGTAAAAAGATGCAAATTTAGCCACCAACAACAAGCATATTGTTAGTTGAAAACCAAAAGAAGGTTGAGGATTGACATGTAACACACCTGGGTGACTGACTAGAAAATTTGCACAATTTTTACTGGGAGGTTGGAGACTAACTGCAAGAAATTCCTAAAGTGCAACCTAGACTACGATTGAGTTGAATGACTGTTGAAACTGTCCAGAGCACATTCCATATTGGCCTACTGCAGACTGGAACTATGCAATGCGCAGTTTTTCAGCCAGCATGACTACAACCCAAGAAAACTACATTGCATAATTCCTGGGGCCAACTAAGTCACTGCCTCTTAGAATTTCGCAAAGCACACCCTAGGAGGCCAGTGTGAGGCAAGCTTTGTGCAATTTCTGGTAGCAAAACGAGGCGTTCCATCCCATAAATTCACAGTGCAAGTTGTGTAAGGGAATGTCTGTGCCAAGGAAACTCAGACCTATCGATGGGTAACTGAAAAAAGTAAGGACTGAATGCATGTGAGAAACATGGTTCATACATGAGTGAATGAACATGCATCAAATCAGTAAGTGCAAGATTTAGTAAGATGGGAAAATGATGAGGTGTGTGAAGCGAGTTTCCACAATAACAACCATTAGTGCAGAAATAGTGTAATGCATGCGACAACAAGGGGATGCAATGGAAAACTTGAAATGATTCTTCTACTAGCTAACATGAATTGAAACCATATAAATCATTCAACAAAAGTAATAAAACAACACTCACACAAACTAAAATACAAAAAAGTAACAAAAAAGAAGTAAAAGACATGAAAATTGGATTTGCATGGAAAAAGCTAAGCTGAGTGTGATGAAGGTTCCTAGACATGATGGGAATGCTAAAGATCCAAGATCAAAGTGAAGAATGAACTCTGAAGTGTCGAATAAATATTTTTTACAAGATCTAGGCTTATGACGTGCATGCCACAAATCTAGGAAAAAGTGACACTTGGTGGGAGGTTTCTAAAATGGTTTGTGCATGTAACCCTGAGCTGCTAAATATAGATCCCTCAAATCTAGGGATGCTTTTGCTTTTTTCTTTTAGATTTTTTGGGAAAAAACTTCCCATGCATGCAAGGCAAGATTGCACAGTTCGGGAGATCATGGGTCAACTTGTGAGCACATGTAACCGAAAACAAGCCTTAGGATGACTTCTATGTAGTTTATGGGCTGAATGGATTTGGCTGCCCCTCACGCTCTGTGCAATTTCTAGACTGAAGTTGTCAGCCAAAATTGCAAAAATTTTGAGAGTAATCCCAATGATGGGATGCTCTGCGCAGTTTCGGGGGGAAGGCAGCCTGCATGCTCTATGCAATTTGGGAGAGTAGCTAGCTGCCTTGATGCTCTATGCAATTTTGGAGAGAAAAATTGGTTGCCCTTCAGTTCTACGTAATTCTCCAAGTGAGCACCAAAATGAGTTGAACACAAAGTATGCATGCTCTACACATTTGGGGAGAGAAGCTAACTACCTTGATGCTTTGCATAATTCTGGTGAGCAAGGTTGGTTGCCGTCAAGTTCTACGTTATTCTCCAAGTGAGCACTAGAACTCGTTGAATACCAAGTCACAGGATGTTAGCTTATGGGTGAAAGGAAAACAAGTTAGTGAACGAAAGCTAATAAGCCAAGAAATTCATTTGAGAGCATATGTACCTGGGCATTGCAAGACATGTTGCTATAGATGGTTTGTAGGGAGGCTCCAAAACGAAGCTAAGGAAAAATTTTGGAGGATGGTTGTAGCCACTACAACATGCTGCTACTACTGCTTTGTTCCTGCTTCTGCACTCCTACAACAACTACTGCAATAATGAGTCTGATCTCCCCAGATCCTAAAGTACTATCTTCCATAGGGATGCTCACTCTTAAACTAGACTCCCTCTGAGTCTCAATCTCCCTATGGAAAATCTCTTTTCTCCTTATTCTTCCAATAAATGATCATAGCTCATTTTTGTATCACTAAACATTGGCTCACTAATATTCCCACTAGAAACCTTCTTGCTTGATTAAGAATTTTGCACATAGGGTCTTCTGGATCTGCCTTAAACTAGAGCTCCACTAATCTGCAAGGACAACTTTGAATTCTTCTCTTCTATTGTGATTTCAGATCTGATACCATGTAGAAAATTCCTTCTAGATTTGAACTACTAATTGTAGTATGCTAAAACAATAGACTTGGATCTACTCTTATCATCCCTGAAAACGTAAATGATCAATGAAATCATGAAGCATACAAGAGAAAGAATTCAATCACACATAACACAATTATTTCCTAATGAAAGTCACAACTAAGAACCCCTGCTATATGTATATTTCATTAATCATAAAATATGAGAATATTACAATGCTTTTCTCAAGCTCGAGAAACCTCTGCACTATCTCAATCTGTCTCACTACTTCACAAACAAGTTCCAGCCAATCCTTAGCCAAATATTCTTCTTGCCAAGCTCCTATTTCCTTGCACAGTTTCTTAGGGAATTAACCCATATTTAATTGGGAAATTCATCATCCATAATAGTTCAATCCATCATAGGACTTCCTCTGATTGTATGCGCCACCTATACAATTCAGATGATTATACAACTGATAGTACATTGTTCCTGAACTCTAATCTCAACTAGGTCTTTCTCTGATTTGACATACACGAGTTAATTATGAGTGAATATTCAGTTTACTGGTTGATCATTGTTGGTTTCACCCCACTACTACAGGTTACACCCCACTACTAGATCATTCACTAATTCCTCCATCGGTTGGAACTAGTTTAACTGAATTTAACTTAGTTAAATTGAATTAAATAATTACAACTCAAAAGAACTCATCGTGGGACCCTAAAATTTAGGAACCACTCTACATGACTTTAGATAGAATCCAAACTCGAATAACTGAGCCAACTAAGTAAAATTAACTTAGTTAACTATTACAAGTTTCTATGAGAACTATAATTACAATTTAATTGCCAATTTAATTCAAGGAAAAACTAAATTAGGATTTTCTTTATTGATCCTATTTGTAACATTTCTTGTTTCTGTTTTCAGCATTTGTGGGGTTTGTGACTATTGGGTTGATGGTTAATTATCCTGTCGAATGGTATGTGTTTGTGTTTCCTGTATCTCCTTCTGTTAGAGTCATTGGTAATACTTTGGTCCACTTTTGGGGTTTCTTTGTCACAATTTCATTTACTACTTCTGGATTTGGAGATAGTGGGTTGTTTGTACCTTATCATCAAAATATTTTTTCAAATTTGGGGTTGATAGTTTCTTTCGCGTCCATTGCAGTGAGCTGGATGGAAATGTTGTTAGTTAGTTCTCTTAGCTCTATTACAGTGTGACACATATCATGCAATTATTTCTCTTTGCCTAAGTCAAACAGAATTTCAGCCAGCAAGGAGGGGTGTCATAAAAATTTAAAGTTGGAGGTGGTGGATGAGGTACCTACATGCTCTTTGTGGGGAGGTAGAACCATCAACAACATGGATTAGGCGGTATCGTTGGATCATGGTGGTTAGGGTGGCTTGAAGGCATCCTATGGAGGGAAAAAAATGGGGATTGCGAAGCTAGGAATTGTGATGTGTAGGGGCGGCACCGATTGACAGGGTAAGAAGCATTGGTATGGGCGTGAAGGGATTGTTGATAGAAAATGGTGTTCTAAGGGTTGTTGGGACCTGGTCCAGTCTGTCTTGGACCACTTGGAAAGTTATGATAAGGCTAGGAAGGAAGAACATGATGCATTCATTGCTACACTCAACCAACTGCATTATTTTTAATGTCATGTCTGTGAGAGGATTTTGGTGGTATGGCGGGGTCAGAATATCCTATCTAAGAAAGTGAAAACACTGGAGTCATGGATGGATCATTTCAAGTAGGAAATCTGGCGTCCTTACTGTCACCCTCCTCCTCCAGGGACTGGTTCGGATTCTTGCCTTTATTACCTCTAATGACTGAGCATGGTTACATGTGTTCTACTTATATTATTTGTATTTTAGTGCTTTTGGCCTCCCAAGTTATGGTTATTTCCTCTAGTTGTACTTATGTTTATATGCCATATCCTGCTAGTGATAGTTAACAAACCTAGTCAGGGTAAGGCTACATGCATTTTCACATCGATGTACTTCTTTTTTTATGAATGAATAGAACCTTAACTTACAAAGAAAAAAAACATAGAATGAGACATGTTGAGGTAAGTTGTAGTGATCATAAATTTGGCATACTTAATATATCTCTAGGCTTAAAAGGGACAAGAAACATTATAAATGAGGATCTCATTTTATTAATCCAAGCCAAATTAAGGGAATAGGTTCAAAAGGTAAAGGAAGTTAGAAAGGAAAATCGGAAATCATTGGAAATTGGAAACTATTATTAGGGATATAGACCAAAAAGAGAGTAATAAATAGGAATTTGGAACACTTCTGATGCTCTTTTGAAACTTTCGTGGCTTTCCATGACATAAATGCCCTATATAAAATAAGATCCCAAGATATATTAATATTATCCATTTAGACAAAATGTGGGAGCATGATGAATCTAAGGTACCTCATATATATGGATTCACTTAGCTTGGAAGAATAAATCCTCTCACAGAGGGATTGGGGAAGCAACATATAATAATAAAAGGAGTTTCTCTACTTACATTGGGATTCATAAGATTTACCCCCTAAATTGGTACATTTGGGTTGGAATATCTAACATTAACACTAAGAATATTTATATTGCAATTTTTTATTTTGTATCTATCAACTCTACCTTTTATAAGAAAAATAATATAGATAATAATTTCCCTTATAATAACTTAGAACATGATATTCATAGTTTAGGGAATGAAGGGAGGATCCTATTGTTAGGAAACTTTAATGCCATAACCACATCTAACCAAATTATCAACCTTAATGATTGAAACCATAATCCTCTTTTCCTAGATGAGGAAATTGATTTAGCTAGAAAATTCAAAAGAAACTATGAATGCACAATCGAGAATTTATTTGGTATTGACTTAATAAAATTATGTATTTCTTAAGACCTTATAATTTGCAATGGTATAATCAAGTGGTCAGGATCTAGCCATATGAATTGTATTTACATGCTTGGGAGTAATGTTCTGGATTATGTGATATTTGTTATTCGTGTTTCTAGCCAAATTGTGAAATTTGGCCTCTTAAATGACCATGAGCATGACTCTAATCATAGATCTCTAACCTTAACTCTAATCTTTTCCATGCAAAACAACACATGCATGAGAATTGTGAGAGTCAAAGTCACCTACGTTTTGACAATAGTAAAATGGAAATCTTCTTAAAGGATTTAAATACATATTTTCACCAATTAACTTATGAGGATAACCTTGAAAACCCCTATCACAATTTTACTACAATCATCTCCACTACCATTATAAAATTGTGTATCGAAGTGTAATATAAAAAGAATAATAGAACTGCCAACCCATTTGAATGATAATGACTGTAAAATTGCTAGAAAAATGATTGTTAATAATCCTAATGAAACTTTAAAACTTGATAGAATAAATATGTAAAAAAATATTTTTAAGAGAAAGAAAAGATACCTTAAATGTAAAAATCAATAGAAGTTATTTCACCTCTCCAATTCTGACCCTAGAAATCTTTGGAAGAAAATTATGATTCGTAAGACTAAATAAAATCATTTTATTCTCTTGAATAACTTAAATATTTATCTTAAAACCTGCTATGAATCCCCTAACACCATGGAAAACATTTGCAAAACCCCTATAGAGGATGATATATTTTCTTTGGAAGACAATGAGTTTTTGGTTAAGTAGATCACTAGTGGGAAAGATAAGGACATTGAAGGCTACTAAGCTAAAATTCTTAAATGGGAGAACCTATCTTCATCTTACACAAACACAGGCTATTTAATGGGGTAATGATGAAAGTATTCCCTAAGCATTGGATGCAGGGATTTATTTTGTATATATTTATGAGTGGGGCTAAAATCATTTCCACTAGCTACATGACCATTATGTGATCTAGAAATGGGGCACTTAGGCTTCTTGTCTAACTTACAAGAACCTCTCAAACTCCAAAAGCTTAAATATTCCCAAGTCCTTATGATTAACCAATGCGGAATTAAATATCTGCTTGAAAATAAGGTGTATGCTTATGGTTATTTTAACTGTTTATGTGCTTTAAAATCTATTGTTTGTGTTGATATGTAAATACATGTAACAATGCAAATAGTGTAGCAAATAACAAACACATAGGACAACAACTTAATATGGATTTCACCCAAAACTCTTGGGCTACATCTCCTTGAGCTCTAGCAAACTAAACTACGCTCTCTGGGATTATGGCAAAGTCTTTTTTTTTTTTTACAAGCTGTTGGCTCAACTCCACTGTTTTACATAGAAGCAATGGGTTTAGACACCATTTTATCCCTGGCTCTTGAAGCTCTCGGTTGTTGGCTCTCAGCTGTAGGTCTGGCTCTTGGCTCTGGCTCTTCGGCTCTAGCTTCTTTGGCTTTCTGCAACCTTCAGCTCTCTGGCTTTTCACTTGAACTTCAAGTGACCCAAAGGCTCCCTCAGCTACTCTGCACAATAATTTTTTGATTCTTGTTCTGCCTTCTTCTCTACCTTTTGACTTCTTCTTCTTGTGTCCTCAATCATGCTCTCTGACTCTTTTGAGGCATCTTCCTAGCTTTTTGGCTTCCGTGGCCATTTCTCTACAATTCATTGTCCCTCTGTGGCTCTGTTGCTTCAAAATGCATCATTACTTGTAAAAATTTCTACTGTTGCATGGCATGATGATCAGGAGCGGTTATAGAAGAAATCAGGATCATTTCATAGGTGAAAATTTGAAAAATGGAGAGAATCCCATTATATAGAGAATGTCTGCAAAAACACTATCAGGTATGGTTTGGGGACTTTAAATCCCATTCAATCACCCTTAAATCCCTATTGGGTCTACCATTAAGAGTCATATCGTATCGCATTAGTGTATTGTGGAAAATACCAAATACACAGGAAAAACCTTCAAAAACCCGACAAAATCCTTTTTATGGACCTCAAATTCTATCAAATCCACCCTATAATAAAATCGGGTCTACCTTGGGTCACTTTCTCAAGCCCCACCATTGATTTGAGTGATCCTCGATCGAACGATTAATATGCAATCTTGGGCGGCTTAAGCGTACGGAGATTACCCACCTGAAAAGGGAGTTCTTCTATCTCCTTTGACATCCACGTGTTGACTAGTCTTTGGGATTGGTAGGAGCCATCCCAAAACCATTTACCGCTTGAGGCCCACTCGAAATCCACCTTTACAGAACTCAAAATCTATGCAATCGGGCTTAGAATTCCCCTTCAGGTCCATTTTATCGCTTCGGGCATCATTCCTTTGTATTTCAGTTTTTACACCGAAAAACATTAATACACAGAAATTCTTGTTTATCGGATTTCAAATTTTATAATTACGCTTATGAAATCTGTTGGGTTCGACAATCACCGATCGTTGCTTTAATCCTGGCCGTTCATTCCTCTGGTGATTCGACAGCTAAGATTACCCATCGCGATCACTATCACATTTCACATTGCACATGGCCCAGGGGTTCTATGCATTGCCGATGCTGATTCACTGATCCAATCATCAACGATTAGCTATCACATAATCTTAATCGTCGATTCCAAGGTTCCGATATCACATATGGACATGTTTCCGATCTGATTGATCAGATTAGTGGATCAGATTTTCTTCCCCCTCCGCTTAACTCCTTTCCTTTGCCTTTTTCTATTCGATTTCCCTTTATAAGGTTTTTTTTTCCATTTTTAGGGATTTTTGCCTCTTTTTCCAAAGAAACAAGGCATCTTCTCTTTCTATGATAACTTCTGCATCCTAAGTCCATTTTAGCCCATTCATGTTGTAGTAGATTCATAAGCGAAATATCTCTACAATGGGGATATTTCCAAGAACTTCCTCGGACTTTCATTTTCCTCTGCGAGGAACACTTAGACTTAGGAGTCTATCCAAAATCAATTTTGGATCACGCCTTCCCACTAAAAAACTTTTTGTCTCCAAAAGACTGATATACTGATTTGAATATTAAATGAGAGTAACAACACCCTCTTGTTTCAGCCACCACACACTTGCCTTGCATAGTGCCTCTGAACCAAAGTCTCTAACCACTTCCTTTCTTGATGTGTTGGTTCTCCTAGGAAGAACTGTCCTCCTCCTTGCCTTCCTGTAGAACTTTTGCTGAAATGGTCATAGAAGGTGGTTGAAATTTTATTCCTTGATCATTGATCCAAGCTGGCTCAAAGCAATGTGAAGTATATATGCTTCACAAAAATTTCATGTATACCTATTTGACAAGATGTCAAGAACAACTATTAACAACAATAGAAATACAGACAACAACTAGATGGCCTAAACTCCTGCTTCAACAAAAGAAACAGATTTCACATCATGTGAACACCTCCATGTCTTACATCTGCATGCAAATGATGGACTAGATAACAAGCCCACAAAACATGCCTTTAAACAAATGACCCTTCAAGTCAAGGATGTAGAAAAAGACCATTAGGACTCTTTTTCAAAAGATGAAACAATTCATCATTATCTCCATTTGGAGACCAAGTTAACTTCTCCCAAGTCAACATGGCATCACATGCATGTCAAAGCAATCAATCCTGCAATTTAATTACACATACATGTTTAAATACAAGGAAATCATCAACATCCCTGTGTTCATGCATCTCATGCTCATGCATGCATTTCATCCTCCAACTTTCACTTAAGCACACTGTACTTTCGAAGATGAAATGAAATATAATGTAGATGCATCAATAGACATGCAATCTTAATTGGATAAGAACTCTAACCGTTTCTTACCAATCCCTTTCAAAGGTACTACCTTTGTTTACACATCAACATCAAAATGTGAATCATCCCGAGACACATCATCTGTGGAATCTTCCTTTCCATGCCTGCCATCTTCTCTTTCCACTCTCTTCAATTTTTTTGGAAGCATTGCTGGACTCAAAGTCCAACATTTTACAACAAGATGTCCTTGCTTATGGAAGTGAGTGCACTGCATGTGCATCCTCTTCATAGCATGATTTGCCTTGTCCAATGGACCCTTGGCTTCCTGCTTCTTTTCCTTCAAAAGTTTCTTGTATGTGGCCATTCTCTTTCAACATCTAAAACCATTATGGTTATACAAACCTCAAAAGGAACATGCAATTATTTTCTCATAGCCATGTGGAAATTCATCATACATTGCAAAATCAAAAGGAAGATGATTAGAACTAGATTTATACCTTTCTCTTTCACCTTTATTGCCTTCATGAGGAGGTGAATTGAATGAAGAAGTGGCTCCCATTGGAACACCATCAATCTCTTCACGGCTGTCAGAGTCTCCCCAACTCTCTGGTTCAAGTGTGTGCCTATGAACACCACCATCCTTCAAATGATGTTTCAAGCTATTGCATTCCTCCTAAATACAATCTTCACACTCTGCAATGCAACTCCCTCTTGGGGTTGTTTCAATGGCCTTCATGGAAACTTTGGAACTCTTTCCATAAGTCTTTCCATAGCCAAGATCCAAATAATTAGGCCTTTCCTCAACCATTATTCGTTCAACAATACTTTATGCATGCTTTCCCAAGCCCTTTCCTTCATAGCCCATCTTGGACATTAGCTTGGAGGCTATGCCTTTGGTATGCTTTTCAAAAGAACCAATATAAGCATCCTTAGAATAATTTGAAGACAAACTGGAATGGTTCACCTCCTCTTCAAGCTGATACTTGACTAAGGCTTCTTGGACAACAAAGAGCTATGTCTCCAACTCATGCATCCTTTTTAGGTTCATATTTGCAATATCAAGTTTCCTCTCCATTTTGTTCAATTTGTTAGAAAGCAATTGCTTCTCTTCCTTCATGGAATTCAACTACTCTCTAAGTATGCTACTCTTCCTTCCATCCTCATATTTTCTCTCACCATATCCATCATGGTGGACAAGTCTTGCTTCATGTCTTCATCAAAGAGTCTTCTGATGAAAAAATAAGGATTCGAGGACTCACTTGTAGAAGCAATCATTATACCAATGAACAAAACAACTTCAAACAACATTAACAAAGAGCTTATTCAAGCAACCTTTGGCAACAAACCTCTTGTCCTTCAAGGATTGATTTAAGGTCCTTTGGGATAGAAGAATGTCTTCAACACTTATTCCTTCTTATCTCTCCTGGAATGAGCTATCAATAGCTTTCCTTTCATCTCTACAAACTCAAACAATATTCAGTTTGCAAAACAAGCATACAATCAACCTTTGAATATTTAAACACCTTTTAGAGAAGAAATCCTTGCTCTCTCGATCAAGCATGCTAATATAACCTTCTTTGAAGGTGTGGTTAATCAATCTCAACTCTGATACCACCTGATCTGGAAATGGGGCACTTAGGCTTCTTGTCTAACTTACAAGAACCTCTCCCACTCCCAAAGCTTAAATATTCCCAAGTCCTTATGATTAACCAATTAAATATTTGCTTGAAGAAAAGGTGTATGCTTATCGTTCTTTTAACTATTTATGTGTTTTAAAATATTTTGTTTGTGTTGATATGTAAATACATGCAATAGTTCAGCAAATAACAAACACATAGGACAACAACTTAATATGGAGTTCACCCAAAACTCTTGGGCTACATCTCCTTGAGCTCTAGTCAACTCAACTAGGCTCTCTGGGATTATGGCAAAGTCTTTTTTTTTTTTCAAGCTCTTGGCTCAACTCCACTATTTTACACATAAACAATGGGTTTAGACACCATTTTATCCCTGGCTCTTGAAGCTCTTGGCTACTGGCTCTCAGCTTTGGCTTTGGCTCTCGACTCTGGCTCTGGCTCTTGGCTCTGGCTATTGGCTCTAGCTCTTTGGCTCTCGCTTCTTTATCTCTCTGCAACCTTCAGCTCTCTGGCTTTTCACTTGAAATTCAAGTGACCCCAAAGGCTCCCTCAACTACTCTATATAGTAGTTTTTCGACTCCTGCTTCTGCCTTCTACTCTGCCTTTTGACTTCTTCTTCTTATGTCCTCAATTGTGCTCTCTGGCTCTTTTGAGGCATCTTCCTGGCTTTTTGGCTTCCCTGACTGTTTCTCTGCGATTTATTGTCCCTCTGCGGCTCTGTCACTTCAAAATGCATCATTTCCTATAAAATCTCCTGCTGCTATGTGGCATGATGATTAGGAGTGGTCACAAAAGGAATCGGGACTATCTCATAGGCGAAAATCTGAAAAATAGAGAGATTACCATTACACAAAGAATGTCTACAAAAACACTATCAAGCATGATTTGTGGACTTGAAATCCCAATCAATCACCCCTAAATACCTATTGGGTCCACCATTAAGTGTCATATCGCATCGCATTAGTGTATTGGGAAAAATCCCAAATACATGGGAGAAACCTTCAAAAATTCAACAAAATCCTTTTTATCGAACCTCAAATTCTATCGAATTTGCCCTATAATCACATCGGGTCTACCTTGGGTTGCTTTCTCAAGCCCCACCATCGATCTAAGTGATTCTTCGTCGAACGGTCAATATGCAATCTCAGGCAACTTAAGGTTACGGAGGCTACCCACTCGAAAAGACGGTTTTCCTCTCTCCTCCACCAGCCACGTGTCAACCAATCTGTGGGATCAGTTGGAACCAGGACAAAACCATTTACCACTTGAGGCACGCCCAAAATCCGCCTTTACGGAACTCAAAATCTATGCAATCAAGCTTAGAATTCCCCTTCGGGTCTGTTTTATTGCTTTGGGTGTCATTCCTTTGTATTTCGGTTTTTACATCGAACAACATTAATACACATAAATTCTCGTTTACCAGATTTCAAAATTTATAAATTATGCTTATGAAATCCATGGGGTTGAGCAATTACCGATAACTGATTTAATCCTAGCCATTGGTTCTTCTCACGATGTGACGGTTAAGATTGCCCATCGTGATCGCTAACACATCTCGCATCGCACACAGTCCAAGAGTTTTGTGCATTGCCGATGCCCATTTGTCGATCCGATCATCGGCGATCAGCGTATCGTATCATTGTAATCGTCGATTCTAAGGTCCCGATATCGCATACGGGCCTGTCTCTGATCCGATTAATCGGATCAGTGGATCGGAGTTTCTTCCACCTTTGCTTAAGTCCTTCCCTTTTCCTTTTTTTGATGCGATTTCCGTTTATAAGGGGTTTTTACCATTTTTAGGGGTTTTTGCCTCTTTTTCCAAAGAAGCAGGGCATCTTCTTTCTGTGATAACTTTTGTATGCTAAGTGAATTTTATCCCATTCAAGTTGTAGTAGATTCAAAAGAAAAAGATCTCTGCAATGGGGCTATTTCCAGCAACTTCCTTGGAATTTCATTTTCCTCTGTGAGGAAAACTTAGACTTAGGAGTCTTTCCAAAATCCATTTTGGATCATTATGATTAGCCACATTTTTTCCAAGTTGTATGTGCTTATTTCAGAAAAGAAGATAATCCTTTTGCTTGAAGCCAAGCTAGGTTTAGGAGTCATCATTATACCATAAACCATCTTGTTACTATTAGAATAATTGCAAAGGAATGCCACAATAATAAAAATGATCTATTTTGTTATTTTCAGTATCTTTAGAAAATATTTTGACACTATTTCTAGCACAAAGCTATGGATGATGCTAGAAGAGATAATAGTTCCTCTCAGTATGAAGGTTATTGTTACAAGGTTGTACAACAATGTTATTTCCTATCTTAGAACCACTAAGGGTTAGTCAAAATAAATTAAATGTAATATGAGAGTTAAGCAAGGGTAACACTTATCCCCTACCTTTTTTGGCATATACATTGGTAATCTAGAAGAGTGCTTGGAAGATGCAAAATTGTGTTTCCCCAAAGCTCAGTAGTTTTTTTTTCCTTTATTTTGATGATATCGTTCATTTGGAAATCATCCATTATGATCTTGGATAGTAACTAAGAATCCTCTAAGATTATTTCTCCAATATGGGCATGATTATTAATATTGATAAAACTGAGTCATGATAGTTAAATCTAGAAAGATCGGCTATGCTACTTTCACTTATGACAAAAGCACCTTCGAGGAATCCCCTTCATAGAGATATCTGGGAATTTAAATCCATCGTAAGCTATATTGAATTATAAAATTAAGGATAAATGGAGGCTGGAAAAATTATGACGGACTTGAGAACAATTGTAAGGGAAAAGTATTTGAATATGGGAGTTATAAAAAAGTCTCTTTGAGATTCTTATTAATAATTCTTTTTTCTAAATGTATGTGAGTTGTTGGGTTGCACTATATCCAAATATTCATGCATGATATTGAATAGATCTAAAAGTAGTTTATGACCTACAAACTCAAGATTAAAAGGAGGTCAGCCTACTTGATCCTCTTGATTAAAGCAAGGATGTCCCCCATTGAAAACATGGCTATAAGTATCAAAATGTTTCCTATAATTTCTTCTAAATCTATCCAAAACCCACACCTTTGTCTCAAGTGATAGTTGTGTAAGGATGCCTAGCCTTGGTTTTATGACTGGGGAATAATTCAGGAGGTCATATTGCAAAATACAAATAATATTAAAATATTATTATTTCCAAATTTAAGAAAAAATTGTGGGATGATAAAGAGTTAAAGGAAAAAAAGAAACAAATATATGATAAGGAGGTGATCAATCCTAATTTCAAAAACCAAAAATATATTTTTATCTTGACTAGCGTTAAGAGGAGAATGAGCATTTCCAAGGTAAGAGTTAATCCTCATGAGATTCATAATGAAACTTGGTGTTGGTTGGTTGCAAAAATGCATGAAATGAAATGGAATGTTGATTTTGTACTTTATGTAATTAAAAAAAAGGAGATACTTTTGATCTTCTAGATTATGATTTATTTCCTAGTTGCTTTGATAGGTATGCATATTTTTGAATTGAAAGGAAACATCTATATTAAATAATGGGAATGGATTAAATAATTGTCCTCCCTCTTAATCCTCACTATCCAATTTTAAAGTCACTTAAGGATTAACGTCAGAGGAAAATTCACCTGGAAAATAGGGAAATTACAAGTATAGTTAGGAGAGCCAAGTTCTATAGGATAATCTTCTCATATCTACACAACCATCACCATCATGACCAAGAAATTGATTATATAAGGTTAATGGTTTGTAATATCTATAGGAGATGAATGTTTGTGGAAGGCACACAAGGGAATTTTTGGGCACCAATGTAATTACAAGTATAGTTAGGAGAGCCAAGTTCTATAGGATAATCTTCTCATATCTACACAACCATCACCATCATGACCAAGAAATTGATTATATAAGGTTAATGGTTTGTAATATCTATAGGAGATGAATGTTTGTGGAAGGCACACAAGGGAATTTTTGGGCACCAATGTCCATATTTGTTTAAGAGGATCCATGAGAATACAATAAATTCATCACCATGCCTTCAAAACTTTAGAGTGAAGAGAAATGACGGAATATTTACCTGGAAATGGTCATGAGGATATGTTTCAAGTTTACCATTTCATGGAAAATAAAACTATTTGAGACATCAACACTCCTCTCTCTATCCTCTCTTCCAATGAAAAACACTAACATTCAAATATAATAAGTTATATATCCAACTTGCACATTCAGTGGCTTCCTCCATCTGTAGGTGATTTCATAAAAAATTAAATTGGGAAACATAACTACAAAGAAAAATTACTAACCTTGATTGTGAAAATGGACTGTGAGACATCTTTTAAGATGGGCCCATTGACATTTTTTGACCATTTGACTTATATGTTTTCACTATTTATAATATTTTAAATTTTTTTATCATCTAATTCTTTACTACACCATAATTTCTCCTTAAATTTAGATGTAATAATATTTTTAATATTTTCATTATTCTTCCAAGTGGCATCTTGCTTTCTTCCACAATAATCTATCCAAGACTTTGCATTTATATTACATCCTCATTCGAGCCATGTGTGGTTTTCATTGGAGTTTAGAGAAATCTCGAGAAACCTATTATATTCAATGTCCTTTATCTTGTTCTGGTACATTAGGTACCTAGTCATGGTCATTCTATCAATGAGGGAAAGACTTGCTTTTATGAGGAGAATAGGATAGGGTATATCTCCTTTAGTTTTGATATTGTATGTTATAAAGAACTTTTGGATTTTCTTTATATTTCTCTATGATTATCTAGAGATACTGGAACCCCAAAATTTACAACTATATAAAATTAAAGGAGTGACAACAATCTCAAATAGGAGTCTCTTTTTATCCCATAGCAAAAGTTTCACTAATTTATAATTGTTTTCAAGTTAATAATAAAATTTCAACCCTTAATTAGCCCATTTTTTCTATGGTTTTGATTACATATACTATAAATAAATATTCTTAAATAATAAACATTCTAACCAAATTTAACTAGTGATATCAAGATGAGAGAGTTATAGAGATGGGAAAAAGATTTCATATGCACTAAATAAGTTTTTGCTCAAATTTAATTCATGTGATGATTGATTGTGGAAGGGGCACTCTATAGCCCAATAAGGAGGAGATGTGTAGACATAATGTAAGATTGCATGTCAACATTTTTTAAATACATACACTATCTTAATTGAAATGTTTTTTTTTTATTTTCAATTTCAATTTAATTTTCTCTATTAATATATATATTTTTAATAATTTATTTTTCTTTCACTTAAATTATTCTTTCTATCTTATCTTTAAAAATTATTACGAACTTTCTTGAAAAATATTAATAATAATTTATGTTATTTTTTATAAACTTAAAAGCCCAATCTCCATTTATCTTTGTTTTAAATATTAGTATTTAATAACCCAAGGATTTCCTCTAAATACTATTATTATTAAATAATGTAGATTTGATGACTTAGTATCCTCCTCAATAATAATATTATTAATTATTTTCCGTGTGCTTCAGTTAATATCAATTTTAAAGATGCGGTATTTTTTAATATTCAAATATTATCAGCCTTTTAAGTATTTTATTTCTTTTCCTTTCTACTTTTATATTTCACTGCAAAAAATATTATAAAATAATGAATAATTAAGTATTGTTGGAGAGAAAATAGTTTTTATCTTATTTTTTTGATATTAGCTTTTGTAACCTCCATACACTCTTACAAAAGGCTTCACACTCACTCAAGCTTAGTAGAAAAGAAAAGGTTTCTCTCCTTCATATATATATACTATATATATATATATATAATATATATATAATATATATATATATAATTCAAAAGGATTAATGATTAAAAATATGTTAATACAAAAAATACACACTCAAACATATATATATGCACACACACATATAACTAACTTTCTCTCAGAATAAAGATCTTAAGGTCTATTACATATTATTTGATTAAATTAGTTGTCGTTTTTAGTATGTTCTAAGTCAAAGTTTCACCTTTTTATTTGTTTTAACAAAAACTTTTAATTGATTTCTTATAATAGTGAACACAATCTCTATTTAAATTTTAAAATTCAAATATAAATTAATTAAGGAATAAATAATTAAATAGTTATAATATAATTAATATAAAATTTCCAAATTTATATATTAAAAATAATAAATATTCATTTTTAAAAATTTTATATTATTATTAATTGTAATTGTAATCATGTTGATAGCCAAATATATAGAGCCCAATATGGGGAGATGTTGTAGTGCTCATAAATAAGTGTAAATATTTAAATTTTGAATAAATTAATAATAAAAATTAATAGAATAAAGCTAATAAAATTTAAATTTTTATATTGTAATTTTGTTCTACTTTAAATTTAGTCCCTCCTCTTATGTTCCTATAGCAATAGGTGCATAATTTATGATTGACTTAGTTTATCCCTGTAATATGTACATACCTTTGCTTTATGCAAATGTTTTCCATATTCAAAAAAATAAAAAAAATGTAAAGAGGGTATGTCCTAAAAGATAAATGAAAGGACAAAAATAATAAGAGAAGGTTAAAAAGATGAAAAATGAACCCCAAGAAAAAGAAAAGACCATGAAAGTGTACAAGTCAGAATTCCACTACTATTTAGTTTTTATGCAGAATAAATGATTGTGTGCAGCTTGTTATCTTTGCCACAATCCATGATAGTCAAAATGTTTAAGCTTGGCTATTTCATGTTTTCAGTTTCATGTTTATAGATAGAGAATAAAATATGACCAAACAGTGTAATCTTGGCAGATAATTAGAATAGGTAGAATGAATAAAAGGAGTTCAACTATTTAATCTGAGCGCTTGGATGTAATAAGGTTAGACTTAGATAGATGTTCATTGTAAAAGAAAAGAAAAGTTTGATAAGGGTTTGCAAGTTTAAGTGCAACCTAATAAAAATTAGAAACAATTGTAGGATGTGTAGGTGGGTAAGTAGATGAATGGTTGTAGAATGGTGTATGATGAATGATTATTTCAAGCTCATACCATTTACATTCATCTTCATATTACTTTAAAAGTATGGAGAACAAGGAAACATCTACACAAAGTCAACTATTTGATTTCCTCATTCATTTTACCCCTATTTCACTAATTTCCCACAAGTAATAGTCAAAGTGCCCAAAGCCTTAAAGTTGAAGGGGCTCAGAGCATTTCTTTGACTTCTGGAGGGACCGGACCCTTGGCCCAATGACTTATAAGGTCTAAAGTGCTAAAACCCCACATCAACATTAACCCCCTTGATCATTCACTCATTTCCCTCGAAAGCCCCTTTTCCTAGAGTAAAATCACTATTTTCTTAAGAAAAGTAATTATCCACATATAAAACTCCTTCTCACAAAAAACCCACAAAATGCACCTAAGCCTAAGTTATAATGTTTAAATATGAAAATGTGAATATATTTCGAAACATTTTACTTAACACATTCTTATCTCCATTTACATTTCATATTAACATTAATTTATTATAGTTAACTCCCGGAAAATACACTCCATTCCCGTATATATTATTAAAACCCCTTATATTAATATCCCACCCCGGTTTGAAATATAAACCTTAATAATGAAATAATTAGATAGATTAATTAATTGATAGACTAATTAATCTATTTCCGAGCAATTAAGATCTATAACCCTCTGCTGCATTAAAAAGGAATTAATTAATCAACCTGTGATTAATTAAGGGCCTTCCTCTAATCACATCACCCTCGATGTCATTAATCTCCCTAATCCGCAGTTATTATCCCATCGGGCCCCTCTATTAAATCCAGATCAAGTCCCTTCCTTGACCACCAAACGATCTAAACCCTTCATATCTAATGGTTGACACTCATATCGGGTAGCCTCCAATGTCGAACTTTACCCGCCCTATGTGAGAAATTTTACTGTTCACCCTGCCACTATGTGTCGCCCGATGAATGGCATCGAGCGGACCTCTCCCAATAGTGCCATACCCTCATAAGTGGCATGATAGATTCCGATTATCGCCTCTGCTTATCACCTTCGCTAAATGACAAAACAATACTTCTGTCAGTTGGCACTAGTTGTCCCTTTCTAGTGCCAACTGTCGCATTTCCATTATACGCACCAAAGGCATTGACTTTGCCAATAAACCCAAAAATATTCATTATTTTTGATTTATGAGGAAAAGAACCTTCTATTCTCCATGCACACTTAGAGTGTGTTCCAGTCATCACCCTGCTTCCAACCGTCAACCTCCAGAAGCCGAGATGAAGCCACTCCTTCTACTATGCTTATTGATCAAATTTTCCTTAAAAGGTAAAGCTTAAACCCATATGCAGAGGAGGAGTATAGTGAGGAAATAGCTGGCAACTCTATAGCCGAAAGGAGTGATAGTAGGCTAACCATTCCAATAGGAGGCACACCATCTGTCTCATAGATACAAGCATTAGAAAGGTAATAGAGCACAAAGGTATCTTCTTTCAGGGCTCCCTCTGAACAGAGCCTATACATTAAAGGAAAGTATAGAGAAATTAAAGCGAGGAATGAGAAACTAAAAGCTAAAACCTATGCTCACTACCTCAAAATGGCTCCAACTAACTAGACCAAGCTTATGTTAGCTTTTGACATGAAGGAAGGAAAAATGTAGATGAGCTTCCTTAAGCCAACTTTGCAACATCCAAGATCCATGGCTGATTATTTAAAGAATGATTTTGAAGTTTTGACAAAGGATATCCATACTATTGACCAAATAGAACTGCACAAGCAACCTAGTGAAATGGTCTATTCTAAATTGACTAATAATGCCATCATAGCACATCAATTGCAAAACTCATTGCACGATACCACTGCATAGCTACAACTGGAAAAGGCCTCCTCTTAGGCTAAAGACACCAGGATAAAAACTCTAGAAGGCTTGGTCATAGAATTGGGACATGATCCAAAAGACATCAAAGTAGCTCAACAATTGATTAAAAGGAAGAATGACAATATAGCTACACTAAAGAAGCAGCTCAAGATCCCTCCTCTCCACCATCCTCAAACTGCAGAAGTCATAGAGAAACAAAAGGAGGAAGAACTTATGGACCTAGTCCTTAAGTTAAATGATCAACTGAAAGAAACTGAAAAGGAATTGGAAAAAGCAATACAGTCTAAGCAGAGTGAGCTGGCCACCGCCCCTCAGACTGCCATACCCACAGTTTTTATAGTAGTATCCTCCACTCTGGCAGCTTCTTTGGCACCGACACTTCCACTAGTGATAGCATTGCCAGTAGCATAGACTATTCCAACTATAGGTACATCAACCAATGCAGGGACCTTAGCAGAAAAAATGGATGAGATGATTAAAGCCATGGAACAAATGAGTATCTAGGCCACAGAATTGAAAAAGCTCAAGGAAGAAATGTCAAGTTTGGAAACAAACTATGAGCTAGCACAGATTCAAAACAAAGAAGAATAAAGGAAAAACAAAAGGATGGAGGAAAGAATCAAAGTCTTGGAGAAGGACTTGACATTAGAAAAGCCACTAGGAGACATGAGAAATATTTTGTGGGCCAATATGATCGATTCCATCAATGATATTTGGCCTTCTATTCAGGTAATTTTTGAACAAACTAAATTAATAAAAATAGTTTTAGAAGTTATACATAAGACTAAAGAAGTACTGGGAGATAAGCCCAAAGAGGCAAATTAGTTAATTGATTTTTTGAACAGCAGGAACAGGTACCAACTAGATGAGTTCAATATTGAAGACAAAACAACTACTATCATTGAAATAAAGAAAGTTCTTACTAAAAGGAACTTGATGCTTAATTTAGAGAAAAATTGTCAAAGTATTCAGGAAGATATAGATAGCTTCATGTTGAAATATGGAATTTTAAGAGACAAAGGCCTTCCTAACCCAAGTATTATAGATGGCTATTTAATGACACAAGATGACTATATCAAGAAATTAGAGAAACAGACCAAGAGTCAAGCAAGTTCTTCAGCAGTAAAAGCATTACCTATAGGAAAGGTACTTGATGATGATCTGGAGTATCTATTTTACATAGAGAATGAAATAAAATATCTATTCACCAACAAACCAAATTTTTCTAAGTACACAGAAGCTGATGAAGTTTACAGGAAGATGATCAGGGTGAAATCGCTAGATAAAGAATTGTGGATAAGTTTGATTGACTTACTGGAATAATAAATGTTTACTATGGTAAAGTATGCTAATACAGGATGAAAGGATGAAACAACACATGTAAAGAGTATTCGTATGTGAAAATAAGAGTGAAATCCAAAACATAACGACTAAGGCAACTACAAGAGCCAAATCCAAATTCCAGTAGCCAGCACATTCACAAATAAAGGGACAACAAACAATCTATTTTCCATCTGTCTCTATCTTCGTGTTGAAGATATTTTTTGTTTCCTAGATTAATTCTCATGTAGTTAGGAGATATTTTGTATCAAATTTTGTATAAATACTTCACAAAATGAAGTAATTAGTGTGGATTAAAAAGCATTTAGGTAGACCTTTTTTTTGAGCTAAAGGAGCTACTGTAATCAAGGCTGGACTGGTTTACTGTATTAAATAAAGTTGAGGACATTTCACTCGATTGATGTGCACTGTAGAAAACAAATAAGTATCATTTCTCTGATTTTGAATATTTTTTTCCTTTATGTTATGAAATACCATATGTGTTTTCTTATAATTCTTAAAAGAAAGCGAGGAATATTATCATCATAATTAACTTAAGTGCTCTCTGTTTTAACTGTTTTCTTATTTAATGTTTTCTATTAAATTGCTTAAGTCCTGGAATTCTTAATTTCTCCCTCACTTCTGTAATTCATTCCTTTTATTGGCCCCTAGTACAGGATTCTTAATTTCCCTTGCTATTTTCCAAAGCTTCCCTTCTTCGTCTTGATCCCTATAACACATATTTCATTAAATTTGGAAATATTTTATTACAAGGCCTTCAATAAAATTCATTCTTTTGTAAATCACCATATTAACTTGATTCAAAATTAAAATAATTTGCAAGTAATTTCAAACCAATTAGAGATCATGAATAGGTCAAACATGGGGTTGTTATGTACAATAGTATCAATACACAATAGGAGTGTGAAATCAAACTCTTAGAAGAAATTGATTTAAGCTAAATCATATTAGTATGTCAAACATCCAATAAAGATATTATAGTTATGGATAACATGCTAGATTCCTCGATGTTTAAATTTTATGTCTAGCAACTCTAACCCCCTTTCCCCCAACCTACGAGGGATTTGTTGATTGAATGATGGTGGTGTGAGGATATTATTGTAAATGACAAGGATAGGTGTCCCTTGCATTGTATTTAGTCTAGTCTACTAAACCTTAGTAAAATGTTCTTGTGCTCAATTTCCTACGGGCCCTTTGTACCTTTATGAAGCACTAATGAGGGGGTCATCATTCATCTTCATAACATGCAGGCATCCACTATAAAAGTTATACATTGTTGATCTAGGTATTTCAAGAAGGTTAGGTACCAGTGATCTATCTCCACTCAAATCCAAGTACATTTAATGAGATTTCTTAAATGGGTATTCAAGTCATTCCATTATGATGGACAATGTCACAAATTGAAGTAAACAAGAAACTTTAGTGGTGACTTCTTGTAAGTAGTGGAGGCAAGGGTTTTCAAATATTAGTGTTACACAGTAATTTGTCACTGTCTCCTTGTCAGTCTCGCTACTGTGTCATGAAATCAAATCCATCATGCTCATGCTCTCTGAATTGGCTAAATAACCATCTATGCCAAAGTTTATTTGATCATCGCGACTGTTATTAAAATAACCGCGCTGACTGGCGGCTGCTAGTGCAACTGATGCGCTGCCAGCGCAGAAGCACACGGGTTTCCCGCGTTGGTCGAATTTCATAGCCAGCGCATCCTCTGTTTGTATTAAGTCGCGCTGACATAGCCTCCTTCGTTATTGAGATGCGACGTCAGCGCGCCAGTCCAGTTATACACCCGCGTTGATCCTGTTTGGGCGAGTTTGTTCTAACAACCAGCCTTCTAGATGACTCAAGACCTGGTTGTTGGCCTTGTGAATGTCGCCCTCCCTTCTATGGCATGTCTGTTCATCATATGAGCCACCTTTCTTGGAGATGTGCTTATCCTTCCACCATTTATGGAGACTCCTTCTCCTATATAAGCCTCCACCATTTCCATGAGCAGCTAGTTTTTGGATATAGTTTTTGATATAGAAGAATTCATAGTGTTTTAGTGCTACTCCTAATAGGCAGTTGGTGTGTTAAATGTGGATTTCTAGAGAGCTTAAGGAAGGTTGTGAAGTCTTGTTGCCTTGTGTGAGAGAGAGAGTTGTTTGTCTTGGGAGATCTACCTCCAAGGGTGAATGCTTATGAGACTTGCTGGCTGGA
>APFE030228268.1:0-19129 GCA_000404065.3 Pinus taeda
ACAATTCTATCATTGTTTTCCACATTACGAATGAATTTTCTTTTCCGTGGATATTCAAGACAATATTACCTCGTACTCCCTCCAAGATTATTCTTCTTGCCTTTACTACATCTTTCTTCCATTGTGCAAGGTCCTGGACATCAGATGCTAGTGGTCTTGGAATATTTGTCTTGACATATTCAAGCAATCCATTGTCATCCAATACTACCTCCATGCGGTCCTTTCGTGCAAAAAAATTTGAGGTGCTTTCCAAGGCATACTCTAGCCTTAGTCCATTAAAAGCCATCTTCTCAGCGCTGAAGAAATCCTGCTACACTGATATTCAAATTTGAACCTCTGAGAAACAAATTTGAATTTCCTGCTCTAATGTGAATCCAACTCTGATACCATGTAGAAATTAGGTTGTAGATTTGCAACTTCTCGTGAAGTTTTAATCAAAGTCACAAGACACAAACCTACTCTATTGCTCTACGAACATTAATTCATAATTTAGAACAAAAATCTCAAACATGCAAAAAGAAATAACACACTTGCAACGCATATTTTTATCTGGGGAAAGAAATCTACTAAAAACCCAAATGTCTACTTGCATTCATAAAATGAATAGAGATGTATTACAATTGTTTTTCTTAATTGAGTGCACCCTGCAAGTGCATAACCTATCTCTCTGCTCACTGAAGGCCTCCAACCCAGACTTAGTCAAATGTTGTCTCTACTTGAGTTGTTATTTCCTTGTGTTGATCCTTGAGGAATTAGGCCCCTATTATTTAGGAAAATCTTCAAATTGAATTGTGCAATTCCTTACATTGATCATCTGATGGCATGCAACACCTGTACACTCAAGACTAGTCTACAACTGATGTTATATTGCCTTGGAATCTCCACCTTAACTAGGTAACTCGAATTCTCTGCATGCACTAGCTATTTTAGGCTAATTGATCATTTAATTGGATGATCACCGAGTTTCACTGAAGTCCCACTAATGAATTGACCTTCCACTAGTTCTTCCAACAATTGGAACTAGTTTAATTGAAAACAACGTTAGATAAATTACCTTGATTGCTACAAATTAGCAATCACGCATCCTTAACTGAACCTTAAATAAAATGTGAATTTTCTCAATTGAGAAATTCTTACTACATTTTTCAACATGCTTTTGTATTGAAAACAATGTTTGCATGTAAGTTGATCACACATCAAAAATCAATAAGGGATATTGATGAAAATCCCAAACAAGACAATGTGTCATAGACTAGCCAAATGCCAATTTGACATATATAATCTCCTTGTTTGTGAAACAAGGGAACCACTTTGCATGAGGATTTGACTACTTAACTTATAGAGTTATTTATGATCTACCCCTTTTCATATTTGAATCTAAAACTTAAAAAAAAACACATATTCTATTTTATATATAAATTTTTCTCTTAATATAATAAAATTATATATAAATTTTCTCTTAGTAAAAGAACAAAAATATCTACAACTTATATCACTACTACAAACACATATAGTATTCGTTTATATCATCACAAACCTATCTCATGTACAACTACATCTTCGTATAAAATTAAAAAACCAAAAACACCTATAAATAACTTTTGCACCCCCCTTTAACAGCCCTTTGTAAAGGACTTAAACCGAAATTATTTACTTCTTTTTTGTCGTGTAAAAAATTATTTTTTTGAACTTTACTAAAAGTTTATTATAATATATATTTTTATATTTTTAAGTTTATATATTTTAATATGGTATTATAATTTCAAAAACAGTTCTTAATAAAAACAACTTAAAATCTCACTCAATAACCTTCGAAATAAATGTTTATTTTGAGATTTTTTTTAAACAATTTTATCTTATTTTTTTTTATAATACGTGTATATATATAGATATATATTAACAATCACTTTTATACCTACGAGTCAAAATGACTCTCACTTTTGCAACCATAAGTCAAATCTGACTATCTCTCGGAAACTAAAAAGTTACTTTCGAAGAAACATGATAACAGATTGCACCTTCCCGTAACCTTTTGATTATCTTAAAAATAAAAGTTGTTGTTGTTTTTTTTTTTAATAATAACAATGACAAATTGCAGTTTCTTGTTGTGTGGTTGATATTATTATTTATTTTTCTTCTAAAATTAGATGTGGTTGATATTTTTTTGTAACAAATATTTGTTTATTTTTTATTAAAATAATATATTTTATTTTTATTTTTTTAAATTAAAATTTTGATGTGGTTGTTTATAAATAAAAACAAATAATAATATTTAAATATTTTATTGTCTTTTATTTGTATGTGCATAAATTAAAATATATTATTTTAATTTAATAATATATATTAATTTAATAATATAAAATATTATTAAGTGAATGAAATTATAATTAAACTATTTTTTTAAGTTAAAATTTTTCATTAGTTAAAAAAAGATTATATAGTATTTGAATTTTTATTTTCCTTTAGTTTGTTGTTGGAGAAACTAGACTCTTTACAAAACAAAGATCTTTTATCTTGTAAAGAACTAAAGACCAAAATATAACAAAAATAAAGTAAAGCCAAGATAGGCCAACCAAAGTTTCCATAATGATAACTAAACATAAATTAATGGCTTTCATAGGTTTAGATAGACTAAAAGACCTAACAATAACAAATCCAAACATTCAAAGGATTAAGAAGAGGTGGAGGAGGGGTGGCAAGAGCAAGAGGGGTTATCATTTTCCTCGAGGAACAAACAATGTTCGATTTTGCTTGGGGTCTAGGTATTACAACAAATAAGCAGGCTGAATTGTTGACATTGTGGAAAGGTCTAGAGATTGCCATCAGTAAAGGTATAAAGAAATTAAAGGTCCCGAGAGATTCTTTAATTGTCATTAGGCATATCTCCAAAGCGTCATTAGGAAGAAACTCTCGTTCCTCTACACTTGTTAGCAGGATAGCTTTGTGAATCAACAATGTTGAAGAGATCTCCCTCTCTCATATTCTTAGATTTCTAAATGACGAGGTAGACAAATTTGCCAAACATGGGTCTAAGCTTGGGCAAGGAATGATAGAAACAAACTTTGGACAAACGAATTTCTCTCCAATTCCATGAATCAAGACCATTTGGCTAGTGCACAGATTGGTTGCCCGACATCTTGTGGGAGGAACTTGGTTGATGGAGTATGTGTATTAGATGTTGTATGCCACTTGGTGTCCCTTCCATCTCGCTTTGATAGCTCAAAATCCTCTTTGCTTGGATGCGAAGAGCTCTCCACGTCTCCCATCTCGTCTCTTCGTCAATGCAGTCTAGACATATGGGTATGTGCAAGGACAAGTCTTAAATGGGATTCAATATCTCACTTAAGGTTGTTGATTTGACCAAAATTCTTTGAGGCTTCAGCATTCAATGTTTTGCAACATTCCCTTGGTATGGAGTTAATTTGAATGACAGAAGTGGCATATCTTCCGAGTTGAGCTCGATTTAATGCCTCTCCTCGAGTCTCATCCTAGATTGAGCGATGAAGATATATTGAATGCATAGTGGCTCTAGGAAAATTGCTTGTTTCTTCTTATTGCTTTGTGTTTAGTTCGGTCGCTTCATAGCTAGTGTTTAGGAATTGTTTTCATGGTCACCCTTGAGAGTCATGACCCTAATGGAAAATTGGATCATTGGAAGTAGTCAGTAGAGAAATTATTCAAGGTTTTAATGGGGATGATTGAGATCACAACCACGAGGCTAGAGCTCATTGAAAGCGAGAGGGAGACAAAGGTTTAACTCCTGGAAAAGAAATTTGAATTGTTGCAGACACACATGGACATGAAATTGGTTGGTTTGGAGTCAGAACTTCTTTTGTTGAACCTGCAATTTAATGGAGAAATGATGAATGCAGAGGATATGGACCCCAAGCGTGGATTCTCTGATCTCGGTTTTGATCCCCAGGTGGCAGAAGCGACTGGTGTGGTGTCTAAAGGTGGCTCATCTCATCGCAAGGAGGTGATCCTGGACAATGTATTAGAGCCTGACACCTCTAGGGTAAACTAAGTAATGTGTTTTTATGTACTACAAGTTTGAACTTTTTTTGGGGAATTTTTGTAAAATCTGAGAGAGGGAAGAAAATGGAAGAAATTCGTTTGTTTCAATGTAAAATTGTAGTGCAAAAATCTCGTAGAGGGAAGAATATCTTGTTGTGATTATACTAGAACATTGAAGCAGTAGAAATCACAAAATCTTGTAAATGGTTTTGGCCATGAAATCCAAATATTTTAATATAAAAAGCTAATCGTTCTATTGAAAAAAAGAAAGAGGTGGAGGTATCCACCTCAATGGGCACTTGGTCAACCAAATTGTTTTAAGAGGGTTCCTCTCCACATGTAATTGTAGCCTCAATCTTTGCCATATGATTGTCTGTGTCCTTAGATTGTAGTTAGAGATCATCTAACATCTATGGGATTTTGTTCTTTGTGTCATTCCTTTCCAATAAGACCTTTCCCAGTAGTGATTTTAGTTGCCAGTAGAGATCATTGGTATGCAGATATTGGTTTTGGTGCTCTCTCATACTAGTTGTGTCAATCACCTAGTTAGTCGCAGTTCCTGTAACTTCCGAGTCTAAAAATAATAATCCCTCTCAATAAAAGATCCAAGGTTGGGGAAGAAGATTTCAACAAAGAGAGACTAGTTACTAGCCTAGGAAATAATTGAGCAATACCTAGTGCCACCCATAAATCTCCTTGCTTATACAGAGCAATGTTCCCAAACTTAGCACAAACCCTCGACTAGCAACATGAAACCATAGAGGCAAAGCTTGAAGCATCAGTTGAGTGTGAGGGATCAAGTTATTAGCACCTAGCCTTGCACCCCCAAAAAACCAGTGAGTGAAACAAGATGAAGCCAACAAAACCACTAATATACCAAAAGACAAGCTCCCAAGTCCAACTCAAAGAAGTTTGAAAGCCAAAAGTGAGCAAAGAAGAAAAAATACTACAAATACTATCATAAACCAAAGCCTAAATACATCAAAAAACTTCCCATAATATACAAATTAAATCACCCTAACACACAATACCACCCATACAACTCAAATAACATTCATATCATGAAGAATGACAAGCACATCTCTCTCAATTATATCTTAAGATGATGACAACCTCTTCCATAGCCCCATTACACATTCCTCATCATCCCATGCCAAATGAATTTATAATTAAACATTTAGGATTAAAAAAACAATATTCAAAATAATAACCAACAATATATTTTAAAATTGGTGCATGTCAAGTGGTTGAAAAGGACAATTATTTCCTTTATTTTTTTAACGTTCACATTTCACTTTGTCACGCAAATTGTTTAAGATGGTCTAGCATTATAAAATAATATTGAGTAATAAAAAAATTCAACATTCCATAAGCCCATAATCATAATAAGCATATACATGATTGATGGAGGACATCACTTTAGGGATCTACTAATATTTTAGATGGGCACACATAAATGGGACCACTTGAAACTTTAAGACTATAGATTAACGCGTAAGGGGTCACATTGTATACCTAGTGTTTAATTCACGTCCATCCAATGTGCAGACAAGGCAGCTCAATGTCCATCCATAAGAGTACAAAGTGCTCCAGAAAGCATATATGACACCCTACTCTACCTGCACACGAATACCTAAATCTGCAAGTGGTGACATTTGATTGGCCAAGCTGTCACTATCTGTAAGATTCCAATTTTGTCCTTTTGTTGAGGAATATGCGTCTCAATGTCAAATGAGCAACGAGGAAAAGAATCACACGTGTCAATATCAAAGAATCAACTAAGAGAAGAATCACACGTGTCAAGGTGCAAGATCGAACTCTGAACTCAGTCATCAAAGTGAAGGAGGAGTTCATTATCATTGTACTGCTTGAAAATCAATGCTCCTCTTGTGAACACATTTTGTTATTTGTTGTTAATTTATTTATATCGTGCTTCCTGATATCACACAACTCATACTCGTACTGAAGAATCTTTTCGATCTTCAATGAATCGCATTTATTCCGCAATGATGATTTTGGCCATCTACAATAATAATAGTCCAAACATTTCTTTGATTTTCAATGCATCACATTAACTCCGAATTATAAATAATGATGTTACACATTCGTCCCTATTTATGCGCCCACCAAAAAAGTTTGACCCTAAGTCAAGAACAAGAATAAAGTGACCAATGTTTGTCATCATTTATTTAAAAACTTTAAAATATGTTTTTATTAACCAATCTAAAATTTAGATGAAGGGTGCCAGTGTAGGTGATATTTTAATTTAGGTGAATAGAAGTTTATTCTCGCAGGATGAAGGGTGCTAGTGTAGGTGTTATTTAAATTTAGGGGAATAGAAGTTTATTCCTGCACGTGAAGTACTAGAGTAACACTTAACAATGTGGTTATGTTAAATGATAGTTGTTTTACATTAGAAAGTAGTATTTGTTGACAAATATTTGGGTTTACTTAAGTCCAAAATTTAGTTAACCTGTTTAGTGTACTTGGGTGGTCACGTTAGACTAAGGAGTATAGGGGAATTTCTTCTGATTCGACTTCGGGCCTCCTCGATGATAGGCAATATGTCTACCAATTCTCCTGATATTTAAAAAAGTAACAACAATCAACAATGTGGTAGTAGTGTACACTCTGCGGCAATGACTAAAACTTGCAATAAGTTCTTATGTCGCTAAGTTGATTGTGACTTGAGACTCATCCTTAATTATTAGATCCTTGCTCTTCAGTCTCTCACCATAAGATTATCAATTGGATTCAATTCTAGTATGAATTCAACAGGAGAAAGAAAATACAAACTAGGTCTCTTGTCTTCATGTCCTAAGGCAACAAAACCAAGCGACTGATGGCCTAGCTAATATAACAACAAAAGGAAAAATTGGGTTCGTAATAATCAACCACAAGGAATATGCACGACCTATACCAGGAATCATTCCATGAGCTCATTACATTGCATGAACATGAGTTCCCAGATGGAACAATGCATGGATATTAATTATGATCCCATTTCGAGCTGGTTGATAACACCACCCCACCACCTCAAATGTTCTCAACCAACAACACTTATGCTTATGATTTCTTTGACTCGAATTGATGTGACACTGGTGAGACTAAATTAATGGTTAATGGAATTGAGTGGTGCTAGGCTTTCAATCTAGCTTTGGGTGTGAAGATTATGTGCTCTAGTTTTCTTTGGTCTAAGGATGCTATATTTATTATTTAACTTCTCTTCTTTTCCATGGACTTGACATCCTCTATGACGAGGGTCTCATGGCTCCTCTTTCTTGGGTGGGGTTTTCGTGACCCCCTCAGAAGGCACATATCTGGGCTTTTATTGGTTCCCCTCCCCCTGACTACAATTTGGGTGTTGGTTGCTCGTTAGAGGTTCCCTTTTCATTAGCTCTCTATGACACAAGGGAGAGCTGGGTGTTGTAACACCCCTAGATAATGATGTATCATGGGTTTTGCTAGTTCTCCATTGATTACATTTGGGTCTTGGCTACATGCTAAAGGTTCCTTGTCCATGGTATCTCTGTGACATAGGGGAGAGTTGGGTGGTGTGACACTAAGTTCTTTTTGTGTACAACTCATCATGGCAAGGATGGACCTTAGAACAACATATAAGAACAATCGAAAGGAATCATGTTGGCTTGAGTCAACACCAAAGCATGGATGATATAGAACTTAAAAATATGAGGCAAGTATTAGAGAGTTATGAAGATAGGAATAATGGTTTGGACAATGAAATGAAGGATTTCTCTAAAAAATTTGAGGCCTTGGAAAACAATTGTCATTCCCAATAGGTGTGAATCATAATAAACAAAGTTGTCATGGGCATTGTTGTTCAACAAAGCTAACGTATCTCTATCTTAGAGATGGAAATCAGAGGACTTCAAAGTCTCCTGTGATCCAAATTTATGAAGGAATGAAATGAAATACAAATATAAACATAAACACAAAGATACAACGAAAACAAAACTTCAATTAAGCAAAAACAATTTATTGAAAACTTTTTATATGCATAATGGAGAAAAAAACTTGCTCAGGCGATTGTAGCTTGTCTTTGCGAAGTGATGTGGCAACTAAATGCCTTCTGAACTATGTTACAATGAGGCTCAAAGGCCTACTTATTATTGAGAAATAATGGAAAACCCTAAACATCCAAAAACCTGACCCCAGGAGATGAAGCGCCAAAAGTCTGTTGGCCTCGTTGGGATTATTAGTACATCAAATTCTCGAGGTCGTAACTTTGGCATACGATCTTTGTTTAATGCATACAATAACTCATTAGAAATATCCGAGGACTATAAATTTCAACTAAAAATCCTTGTTGTAAGTAATAAGTTTTCTCATCTTCCAAAAAAACATTGTTTAGGACCTCAAAATGACTTTAGAAGTTCAGGACCCAAAAAATTGTCAAAAATAGTAAATTGTGCTATAATTAAGGAAACTGAAAGAATCAGTGGTGGGGGTCCAAGTGGAATAGGCGGGTGGCGAAAATTCAGATTGACTAGTAGCTACGTTACTTTCATACCTGGAGTTTCTTGAATTCTTTTGAGGATGAGGATTTTCTTCACAAATCATCTAGAGTATCTCTTCTTCTTCGATCGTCTCTCTCTCTTCTATCATCTCACCTTATTCTATCATCATTTCTTCTTCCATCACTGCTTCTTCTTCTATCATTGTACCTGTTGTTGTTGTAGCTTCAATCGTATCATGGAGCATCTCTCTTTCTCAGATAGTCTCAGGCATAGTGACCATGCTTGCGACAATTGTAACATTAAATATCCCTTGATCTTCTATAAGAGTCCTTTGACTTGAGAGAGGACCTATTTGAACCAGATGTTCTTCCTTTTTCCCTTCTTCTTCTTATCTTGAGTAACAAATGTAGTGGACTCTTCTTCTCCACGCCTATGAATTCTTGCTCTTGAAATCATCTTGTATTGTTCTTGAGTGATCTTTCCAACAAGTTCATCAAATGACGAAAAAATGTTTTTATTGCTTATGGTGGTAATAAAGGTTTCCAAAATAAGAGGGAGACCTTTAAGAGTTACCACCACTATGTCCCTATCAGGCACAAATTCCCCAACTCTCTGCAATTGATCTCTAAGACGAGATATCCTCATGATATAGGATTGCACAATCTCTCCTTTATTCATATGCATGTCATTCAATTGATCTTTCAAGGAGATGTTCTCATTCAAATTGTTGACTTCATACATGCCAACTAGTTTATCATACATATCCTTAGACTTATTCAAATTTCCAACATAAGCAAGTAAATGATTTTGTAAACCATCAATTATAATTTTATTTTCTTTTAACTCACCTTTCTTGTACTTTTTCTTGGCAACAACAGAATCATTCTCCATAAGCTCAAGTTCCTTTCCTTGAATTTATTCCAAGACGTCATTTTCATCTGATATAATTTCCAGCCTAATATTCCAAGCAACAAACTTTGACGAGTCTCCCAGCTTCTCATTTTCCTTGAAGAATGAGGTAAACATCTTGCTTTGATAATATAGAATCCAAATTTACAAAGATGATTGTTTTAACATGTGTCTCCATTGGCTTATCCTTCACCTTAGCTCGAATTCCATGTTAAATTTTACCATTGTTCTATGCTAATTCAATTATTTTAATCCAATTCAATTATTGAATTAGCAATCTTTTCAATAGCAATTAATTATTTCATCAATCAATAGTAACTGAAGATGGAACAGTAACGAAATGACAATAGGAGACAATCAACACATCAATAAGAGACACTAGATTGGTCAAAGATAAGGAAAAAACCCACAAGGGGGAAAACCCTTTGTAATTCTTCTTCTATCAGATTGTTATAAAATGTTAAACAAAGAGTACAATGAGCTAGTAGAAAATTATCCATCAAAATCAACCAAACAATATCTAGAAATATGATCCCAACAACAATACTGATCAAAGTTAACTTTCCCAGCCCATGGTCAACTGCGGTCAGCTAAAGTCTTATGTCAAAATGAAACCCTAGATTCTAGCCGCAGAGAGAGAGAGAGAGAGAGAGAGAGAGATGTGTGCAGTTGAAACCTTCCAGTCGCACAGATAGGCTTGTATGCATGCAGCTATAACTGAAATTTTCCTATGGCAGCCCTGCGGCTACACAAAAAAACCATAATAACATGTGTGAGCTTTGGACCCTATAATTCCATACCTGTACGAACCGACTTCCGCAAACCAACTGTTAAAAAATGTAGCAAGAAAGGATTAATTTGAATTTAGCCTTAGTCAAATTGAGTAAATCGAATTTCCACATCAGTAGGGCAACTTGGAGGAAGTTAACTAGTGTGACATGGCTCTTGTCACTTAGTTAGCTTAGTAAATTTGAGTTAGGGGCTTGGATTTCAATTATGCATGTGTTGATTGCTAAATTTTAGCAATCTAGTTCAATTATTTTCAGTTGTATTTAGTTAACTGAACTCTAACTATTGATGGATTTAGTTGAAGGTTAGTTGTGCAGTGGGAAAGTAGTCTAACTTAGAGATTTGTCACTTAACTGATCAATCAACCCAGCATAGCTAATGCATGCATGGAATTTGTATTCCTCAACTAAATTGGAAGAGATAAGGGCAATGTAACATGAGTTGTATACTAGTCTGAGTGTACAGTTGTTATATGCAGTGAGGAGATCAATCCTTGGAAATTGCACAAGAAAATAGGAGGAAATTCCTATCTTTTAGGGGTTAATTTCCTCAGGAATTACTGATCTGTTGTTGAATGTTAGTTTTTCTACTCTAATTTCAACTTCAGAATTAAAAACAATTGCTTATCATTTGCTTCATGTGCATAGGTTTCCTTTATGGTGTTTGTGAATGAACAGGTAAATTTTGTCAAGTTTTATGTCAAATTCATAAGCAAAATAACATGAAAGTAAAGTGTTGAACAACAACAACCAAATGTAAAACAAACCATCAAAATGAACATTTAACACAATGTTTTGATGAAGGAGTTCACCCCTTCTGGGCTACATGTCCTTGGTCCAGCCTCCATGGCTTGGGCCTCTATATTAACTCAATATGGAAAAAGTTTTATTTACAATGATCTATTGCTCCTGAAACCTACTTCAATGTGCTCAGAACATCAAAATCCTCCAGGAATGCCTTTTCCTGATCCCAATTTGGTCGAAAATTGCAAAAGTTATGGCAAAAACAATTTATCCTAGGAATTCTCCACTAAAATTGGAGGAACTCTAGTTAACTCCGCTAAATCTAGAGATAGCGCTGAATTTAGGGGCTCTGCCAATTTTCCCACCAACTTCACTTGCAGTTTAATTAAACGATAAACATGTATTAATTAGGAGTTAATCTGGATTAACGCATTAAGCACGTTTAATGGCGCTTTTATGCTAACCGTTAGCTTGTGGTTTGTGTGGTGATCACACATGAGTGGTAAATGCCAACGATTATGCAATAAAACTGGCTGCTGGTTCTTTGGTAGAGGTCTCTGGCTCTCTCCTCCCCCCAACCACCATATGTTTAAAACTAAAATACAACTTGTGACCGTAATAGGTTAAGACACAAAGTTATTGTATAGTGGTAAGTTATGGGCACTGTGAGGGCGAGGTTGCGGGTTCAACTCAGACGACTTGCCCATAAATTTTGCTATGGCGCGCCAATATCCCAAACCTTTGGGGAGGGACATATGGCGACCTCTGAGATTGCCACATGTCCCCTCCTCATTGATCCTTCTCCAGCCAATGAAATCAAGCCAAATCACCACACTACAGACCGACCACAACGCCCCACTTGGCGAGACCTTACTAGACAATGACCAACCCTTTGCCTTGACCAATCACCTACCACGTCAGCAGTATGGACTGTTGACTGTGTAGTGACTGTAACTTTTTTTTCAAAAATTCCTATGTTTGACAAAGCGGACAAAATGCAATATCTTCATCATATGAGCTTGGTTTTGAGTGAAATGAGTTGCGTTGGGATCGTATCACCGAGACGGACGTAATTTTTTAGGTTTTGAGTGATTCTGAGCACTTTGATTTTTGAGCTAAATACTTATCACCTAATCATTCCTTCCCACCAGAGGCCTTTTGGACCCCAAAAGATACTATAAATTGTTCAGTAGGTGAGGGTAAAACTCCCTCATCTTCTCAATCCACAACCATTTGTCTTTAGAAGTCTTTTGTCCCTTGAGTCCCAATCGAAGGTATTCAACATTCCCTCTCTTTGAAGTTCTGGTTCTTCTGTTAAGTATGAGATCTTGCTGAAGTTCATCAAGACATTCTGGCAAGAAATCATCTATTGATGGTAGTTGAACATGCTCTGCCTGATAATCAATCAAAGGAGGCTCAAACAATCTCAAATTCTCAACTTTAACAATAAAGTATATTTGCATATAAGGAGGCAAATATAGCTTAAATGCATTGTTAGCAATCTTTTCCAGAATTTTAAAAGGATCATAACGGATTGGTTTCATCTTTTTACCTTCCCCTTGAAGTCTCTCTTTGCTAATATATAACCAAACTTCATCTCCAACTTGAAATTTATGATCGACATGGTGTTTGTCATGCCTTGCCTTATAGCTGCTTTGACTCTTTTCAAGTTGTTCTTGGACTATGTGATGTATCAACTGAATTTGCTCAATGAACTTCCTTTCCTTATCGATGTCACTATGACCATCGATGGTGACACCTTTCTCAAAGATGAAGTCCAATGGCGATCTTGGCAAGTACCCAAAACATGCCTCAAATGGTGATGTGTTTGTGGAAGAATGCTTTGCCTTGTTTTATGCATGTTGTATGTAATGCAACTGTTCATCCCACAACTTGGGATGTTTATTGCAATATCCTCTAAGAAGATGAATAATTGTCCTGTTGACCACCTCTTTTTGTCCATCTGTTTGCGGATGAAAGACTGTACTCTTTTTCAACTTAGTGTTCATCATGTCCCACAAGTTTGACAAAAAATTCCCAACAAATTGAGAATCTCGATCACTTACAATGGAAGTAGGAAGACCAAAATGAACCCAAATATTTTGAAAGAAAACATGAGCTACTTGTTTAGCTGTAATTTTCTTTTTACATGGCGTTAGAATACACATCTTGCTGAACCTGTCTACAACTACATACAAGTAATCATGACCTTTCCTTGACAATGGAAGACCTCCTACAAAATCCATTGAGATACTCTCCCATGGACATGAAGGTACTGGAAGTGGAGTGTACAATCCTAGTTTCCTATTGCTAGGCTTACTTCACACAAAGAACATCCTCTAATGAAACGAGATATGTTATCAAACATTTGTGGCCAATAACAATGCCTTGGAAAATTCGCTACTGTCTTGCCTACACCAAAGTGTCCAACAATCAATCAAGTGTGCACTTCCCTTATGATATTGTTTCTTTCTCCCGGTGGAATAAATAACTTGCCCAAGTGATACAACAAAATGTTATGTACATGGTAATCTAACTCTTCAATTTGGTTTCCTTGCCTCAAGCTTTCATACACATCTTGAAAGTCATTATCAGATGCATATTGTTCAATGTAACTTTCATGTAAAACATAATTGTGCTTGAGTATAATAGATGGATTTACAATAGGCCTAGAAAGCATATCAACTACCTTATTGTAGATTCCCGTTTTGTACTTGATAACCAAATAAAAATGTTGTAGAAAACCCATCCATCTGAAGTATTGTGATTACTGCAACTTTGACTATGATTGTAAGTATTGCAATGGTTGATGGTCGGTATGGATAATGGTCGCCTTCCCCATCAAGTAGTGTTTCCATTTTTTAACACTTTGTACCAATGTGTAAAGTTCTTTATCATAAGTGGGATAGTTAGTCACAACACCATTAAGAATTTGAGAATGAAATTAAATGGGCTTACCATGTTGCATAAGAACTGCTCCCATGACATAATCACTAGCATCCATTTGAATCTCAAATGGCTATCTAAGATTCGAAAGAGCCAATATTGGTGTTGAATTGATATTTTGTTTTAAAGCATCAAATGATTTATGTTGTACATCTCCACAATGGAATACTTTCTTGACACTAGTCAATGCATGTAGTGGAGCTACAATGGAAGAAAAATTAGCAATAAATTTCCTTCAATATTGTGCTACCCCAAGAAAGATTCTTACCTCTATAATTGTATTGGTCTTGGGCCAATTCACGATGACCTCAACCTTAGAGAGTTCTATGTTTAGCTCAACTCCTCCAACAATTTGTCCCAAATACACTAAAGAAGTCTTGCCAAATTCACACTTTGACATATTTAAAAACAACTGTTCTTTTCTCAACGAATCAAGTGCTTGTTCACATGCATGACATGTTCATCTCTAGATTTGCTGAATATGAGAATATCATCTAAGTAAACAATGAAAAAGTCATCTAGAAATGGTCTCAATACATCATTCATAAGTCTCATGAAAGTAGCTGGAGCATTTGCAAGACCGAAAGGCATAACAAGCCACTCAAATAATCCTTGATTAGTTTTAAACATGGTTTTCCAAATGTCCTCTTCAACTATTCGAACTTGATGATAACCACTTCATAAGTCTAACTTAGTGAAATACTTTGCGTACCTCAATTGATCAAGAAAATCATCAATTCTTGGGAGTGGATAACGATTCTTCTCAGTGATTTCATTCAATGCACGAAAATCCACACACATGTGCCAAGTCCTGCCCTTCTTTGGCACCAAGACAATGGGTGAACCACATGGCAAAGTAGATGGGCATATGATACCTTTGTTCAGAAATTCTTGAATTTGCTTCTTAATTTCCATGCTCTCCATAATCAACATGCAATACATGCCTATGTTTGGATGTGGAACATCTTGTTGTAGTTGTATCTCATGCTAAATTCCCCTCTTGGGAGGTAACCCCTTTGGTTCCTGAAACATCTCGCCATGCTTGCTTACCACATTAAACAAATCATATTTTAACTTATCACCACAACCTTCAAAAGATTCATAATCTATATCATTCTTTTTCTTGATCGTGAGAAGCACAAAATGTTTATTTGCATTTACTAGTCTCTTCATTTGCCCTGCATTAACCAAAGAAATGTTTAACTTTTTGCAATGAGCTCTCACAATATACTCCACTCCATCCTTGAGCAATTGTATTTTTTCTCATGGCGATAAAATACCGTTTTTCTATCATACAAATATGGGCTTCCCAAAATGATTCTTGAGATGTCAAGTGGAACTACATCTAACTCAACTTCATCAATGAATTTTTCAGCAATGGAAAACCTGAATAAGCATTTCCTTGTAACTTGTAAATTTTCATTATTGACTATCCAACCCAAGGGATATGGCTTGTGATGAGGTACATTTTAAAGGTTAAGCTTTTTGACCAAGTCTTCTAAAATCAAGTTCAATTGTGATCCACTATCAAATAATGCATCAATCTTTGTATGATTTGAAATCACCCTTACATGGAACAACTCTATCCTTGATTCTTCATGTGGAGTGTTATTGTGACTATGTGAGGAACTAGTGCTTACTATAGCTTCTTTTCATTTTGTGACCATGGATGAAATCTTGGTCTCATCACCAAAATCGGATCCAAGATCATGTTGTGTGGTAGATGTCTTCTTTTGTTTTCCCTTGTTGTTTGGATTCTTAGGCCTTAGTTTGGGATGTAATTTCCAAAAGTGGGTTTCATCATGCCCCGCTTTGGAATAATGTTGGCATATAGTTTTCTCCCCTTCTTTCTTCACACTTGCATTCTTCTTTCCTTTCCATTTTCCACCCTTCTCTTTATCCTTACCCTTGAATGGCTTCTTCATACTACCCTCTTCCTAAATGTTCTTTCCTCTTGCTTCAAGATGCATGGCTTGCACACATTCCTCATCTAAATTGCTTGGATTGAACATAAGTGTTGGACACCTAATCTAATGGGTTAGTGTGGAAAGCTAAAGAGACTAAGAGTCCAAGGGACCTTGGATGTGATCCCAACGATAAAACCACATGTACTATAAATGTGTATCATTGTGAATAAAATTGAATTGCATGCTTATCTTTACATCTCTCTTGCTCCCCATGTGTTTTTAACATGGTATTAGAGCAGGCGATATCCTACCCTGCTGATATTTGAACCATTTGTTTTATGGTTTCTGCCATTACTTATGAATATTTTCTCAGCTAGAATTTAGCTGCCACCTCCTACATATACCTGCGCTCCTCCTCCATATTCCTTATCTGCATTCTGTCTACCTGACCAGCACTGCCTCATAACGCTCTCTATCTCATAATCTGACATCTGCCTGAATGCTAGTATGTCGTTTAACGCATGACATTCCTTGTTGTTAACGCCTAAACGTTTAACGCTCCCGGTTGACACTCCAGCTCCCATTTAACGTTTAACTGCATTGGAATTTTTATGGTCTGCTATGCATATGAGAGCTGCTTATTTGAAATGTTGTTTATCTGATTTCGATACAAATCCTTCACAAGTCCGCTCTGCGCCTCATCTCCTCTCCTCTCCATGGTAATATACCATTTGGCACTATTGTTCAGAGCCTCATCACTGATGATAACATCTGAGGAAGGACTTCCTCCTGTAGCAGTGGCAGCCCAGTCATAGCATATATGCAAGGCCTTCTTCCAAATAGCTAAGCACACAAGCTGAGATGAAAATGTCTCTAACTACTTCTCTGCCTTGAGCTTTTCATTCGCTAGCTCAGTGATTGCACGAGCACACTGTATTAATGATTGAAGCCTTGTTAATGGGTTCACCGTATACCATTGTTGCTCCCTGTTCTCCGCTGATATTTTAAACGCTGTTTGAACAGTGACATATTTGGAACGCTCAGAAGGGGAGGAGGAAAATTTATCTACCTTTGTAGGGTTGTTGTTTGGATGAGATTCATTATCCTGTTGTCATCCTTTAAACTAGTTGCAGGTGGTTCCTGGCCCTTCAATTTCTGCTAGTACTTTTGTCTGTTGGCTCCGAAAGAAAAGGGGTAAGAGGGTCGGATCTATCCCTCTGCCTTCGTTTGAAGATTTTTGCCACTTCTGGCTGTGTGGAGGATCTCCGAATGGTGGTTGTCGTATTTTCTGCATTGAATGTATAAACTCTGAAAATCGTGACTTAATTGCTGCATGAGTTATGTAATGAGTTTGCACGCTGCCTGAACTACCTCTAATCCTAATCCCAATAGCTGGTAGCCTGGTAGTTCATTCTTGATGTCTCAAATTTGAGTTTTTTCCTCACAAAAATAAAATTGTTACAAAAGTAGAGCACACTTGTATGGCCAAAATTCTGGTTAAATTGAAAGTTGAAGACCGTGGTATATCATCCGATATTTGAAACGTTGTTAAGTTCATATATTTGAAACGTGTTTGATATGTCACCGTTAAATATTGTTTGATATGTATTGAGCGATGCCATTCGGACTTGTAATGAAATTTCTGGGCCGCCTCCTCGTTGAATTCGGCATTGCAGGCGTTACAGGTCAAGACTGGCATGATTGTTTATGAGAAATCAATCAATCCCTCCAATATTTCGAATGAATTACTGAAGAAACATTCCACATGTTTGCCTCTGGTCCACGGTTCATACGCGCAATGGAGACAGCGTGTAGTTCCTTTTTCTAGTCCACCCCTTTGACGAGACGGGAAGAAAAACACTGTTTGTGGTGTTTCAATTGAGAACAGCAAGTGACGGGAATTTGTCAAAGCGTTTCGGCATTGATGTCGGAGCAGATCTTTACTGCATATTGATTTATTTATGGTAAATTTACATTTTATTAGTGCATCTTAGGGAATGAATATCCACAGGCCCTTAATTCTTTGAGCTTGCATACCGTGAGGCTCACACCATTGGCTCACATACTCTGTGCCATGACTAGTATTTATCCAGCCATAAATCGCATAAATTTCTATGGTTCTCATTCATATCACCATGGATCGTTTCTATCACATATGACTCAATCTTTTACTTTGTGACTAGACGTGGATCATATCTGGCCAATGCTTTGCCAATAAAAAAATGAACTGTTGCAATGGATGGCCACGAGATAGTGGTCATTGTGCGTGAGTGGCAGGAACATCAATTCATCTTACCAAACGTATCATGGAAGCATTAAAATGGTTGGCGCATAAGTAATTGGATGAGATTTGTAATCTTGAACACTGTGCAAGCTGAACACTGTGCAAGCTGAACCTCGACAGTGTGGATGAACCCCATATTGAGTTATGTACGCAGATTTATGGAAGCATTGCATTTTATATTGTGTTGGTAACTCATGCGGTTAGTGAATGTTGACTGTGTCTGGTGTGAATACATCAAATTGACTATGTATGCATTGGTATACTTCTCCTCTTTGTTGAGGATGTGATGCGGTGAGCTCTTATTAATGTTGGAGATCGATTTGGTGTAAGTCTCTTCGTATTCCAGCACACATAGTATCTTGAAGGATAAATACAGTAAGAACCTTCTTGTTAATGGCAACACGCAGGGCTAGCAACAACTAGACAGCCTGAGAAAAGTGATGCGAATGGTCGTTGGCGTCCATGGTTTTTTCAACATTGTTGTCAGCATATATATATTTTGGCAGCCAGTAATAAGCTGGTATCAGGCCCATATACCGTGCTCCCATGATTTTCTTATTGTCATATTTCAATATGATTTGGAGAAGTTCGAACCACACCTCACCAAGGGAGATTTGTTATTGACTGTGGAATAGTTTTGGCTAGTCTTTGCATCAGATTTGGATTTTTGATTAAAGTAATGCTCCATTTTTTAAGAAGCTTGAAATATCTTTCCAAGAAGCTTTTAGCTTTCTGAGGAACTGAAAGTATCATTAAGGCACTTTTTTTTTTTTGCGAAAATGGATCAAATTGGTGAAGTATTAGAGTTTTTGAAAACTCTAATACAATCTACTTCTAATGACACATTCCAAATCAGCAAAGCCTCTCTCTCAGAAATTCAGACATGTTTGCAAAATGCACAAGAAAATATTGATTTTTTGCAGCTTGAATCACAACTACAGCAAGAAGAGCTACATCAAAATAGACATCATTCTGAACCTATTTTTGTTTAGAACATTGAGACAACCACCCATCAGCATAATGTTACAGTTCATTCAGATTTAGTACCAAATAAAGCAG
>APFE030228278.1:2214-20781 GCA_000404065.3 Pinus taeda
TTGAAATATTTTTAAATAATAAGAAATATAGGATATTTTTTTTTTATTTTGAGTTATTTATCTCTCTTGATATAAAATTATGTTGCTATGGATATGAATATATTATTTATGGCTTACACTTTTTTGTTATTAATATTTCTTTTTTTAGATATTACATGTATGTTTAGCATGAAATGAATCACAAATTTCCTTCCTACTAGGTGTAAGATTGCACCTATCAACTTCATATTGAGTAGGGAAGAATTTATAAATCTCCATGATACAAAAAAAAATGGAGGCAATTATAGAGGAAATTATAGTTTTTCACTATAAATTGTTTTTATCTTTATATATAAATATGATGTAAAATTAAGGATGGGATTGAAGTTCCCTAGATGGGGTGTTTGTTGGAGGAATGAGGGGCATAATGTCATCACCAAACATGCATTAATGGATAGGACATGGACTTAAACCCCACTAGTATTATTTAGGGCCAACCACCCTTACTATGAGTGTTGGAGATCTCACACAACAATTTCATTTCAAGGTAAAATTTTAAATTTTTGTTTTAGGTAGAGGACACTATTATCCATAGCCTTTAATATTAAGGATCCATTGTCATTGAATGATAGCTTCCTTATTCTTATTGCAAAGGGAATGGCATAATATCTCCTCAAATAAAGAATATGAATAAAGGGAATACAACTAGAACCAATAAGAAGAAAAAAGTTCATCAGCTCAAGATTATGTTTTTGGTTAAGGTCTGTGCAAGAACACTAGCCATGATTGCTAGAGTATGCTTTATTCAAATTCCAACCCCTTGGAGAAATTTTGAATTGATCTTTATTGGAAAAAAACTCTTGATGTGAAGGTCCCCAAATAAATCATTTTTCAACCTATGTAATAATTGGGGGGTGGAGGGTGTCCATAGTTGTGAGTTAGTGAGATGAGTCTAACAAAACTAGTGGTTTTACCATTTGAGTCTTGCTTTGAATTTTATGGCAAGTTACAACTCACTTCCAACAGTCATTTAAGGATAAAGTGATTATCTCTAAGGGTATAAAAACTTACCAAGTAGCATAAACAAGTTTTGTAATATCAACTATTTTTATTTAGACAAGTCCCAAACAATCACACTACCAATGTTTTCTTGAGCAAGCATTCTACAATGTCCAACCCCATGTGAAAATTTTGAATATATCTACTGAAGAAATCCTAAGTATAAACATCCACAAATAAATCATTTATTCAACGTGTAGAGTCATCTCGATAGAGGTGTTAATAGATGTAACTACGTGCTAGGAGTCCAACAAAACCAACAACTTTCCCATCCAAGTCACAATTTGAATTTTATAGTGAGTTGCAAATTGCTTCCACGGGACATTTAGGTACATATTATGAATTTTGTATTGGACTATAAAATCCAAACTGAGTAGTATAAATGAGTTATTTTAGATTAAGAATTCATGTTTTAATAAGGCCCATGAAAGCACACTACCCATGATTCCTTGAGTGACAATTTTTAAAAATACAAATGACGTGAATTAGATCAATATATTATTTTTCATTTAACTCGTTGCATTTTGAGTGGAAATATTTGAGGAATCATCTTACAAGGTCATTTTTAGAAATTGATTGAGTTTCAAAAATTTGGACAAAAACTTCAGGAGGCATTAATTTTAGGCCTTAAATACCTTTTAAGTTATCAATATTACTTTGGACCTAGATTCCATAATTTAGACATTGATGCCATTACTCCTCTTGGATGTTGACCTATCAAGATTAACAAACATAATTTGAGAAAATGCCACATCTACCCTTGTTACTCATTGAAAAGGAAATAATTGCATGGGAACTATAAAGAATACTCTAGAAGGGTCAAGTTGTAACTCATGTTAAGGTTGAATTGGGAAACTCCTTGCTCATTGTCAAGTTATGATATAATTAGGAAACTAGGAGGAAAATATATTTTATTCTATTTTAGTGCTTTTTGTTTCATCCACAAGTGTTGTAGTTGAGAGTGGATAGAAAAAGAGAAAATAGAAAGGGTTTGTATTCTATATTATCCCATGATCCCCTGGCTTATTTTTACATACATCCATTTACATTCAAGGGAAGAGATAATAGAATAACCTCACCTTCCAACTAGGTATTCCCCCACAAGTTTTTCCTAAATCAAATATTCTATCCTTATATTTGTTACTAATTGTATTCATGTATGTTATCTATTTTCAATATTTCATATATTCCATACATAACCATAACACAATATTTAACAAATCCATAAATCCAAGGAAAAATTAACCCTCAAAGTGTAGATTTTATATTTTTACATACAATTTAGTATATTTGTTGTGATGAACTATCTACTTGAATATCCATGCCACTTTATGGATCATATTAGGATTATAGAACGTTTATTGAGATATATTGTGGGAGTTACAAGGTATCTATATCTATTAATATGAAAGTCATAAAACCCTATCCATGGCGGATAAATATTTTCATAACCATAAAGATCCTACAAATGAAATGTTTGTGCAACTAGAAGCATAAGCTAGAGATATAAACCATATTGTGGTGAGCATCTTAATGGTGGTCCTAACCAATAATGTTGGGATCTTCAAATAATATGTAGGTTCTAACGTAGAGGTCGGATAAGAGGGGAGGTTGGGAGACTAGGAAGAACCAAAGAGGAAGTCTATGAAAGCACCCAACAAGGATAAACCGACTTTGAGTTTCATGAACCCTAATTTTCCCTATTGAGCCACCTAAAATTCCAAAAAAAGTTGTCACATGTCCACTGTACTGTCAATTCATGCTAACGTCAATTTTCACTGTAGCTTCTCAGAGCTAATGACATACCACCATGTGTCCTACTAGAGGAGAGAGAATAGGTCCCAACAAGCATTGGTTTTGTAACAAAGTCCTTTGTTAAATATGCTACGCATCCATAAGCACTTTTAATAACATCGAGAGGTCAATATATTGTTACTTCAAGTGTTAAGAAGTTCTAAGGTTCCGATGGCTTCAAATTTATGATATTTCAATAACCTCCAAACTCTGATATCCCAATATGCTCTGACCTCTGAACTCCGATATTCATCCTAAATCTCTACTAACTCCCGATATTTTGGCTTGCTTGGGACTTCAAGATCCTGAATTTGGCAAACCATAACATTTGATACAGGAGGCCATTTTTGGACATCCACACACCATTGGAAAGATATTTTAGAGCACTTCCCAATGAAGAATGTTCAATGTAGGCTTTGATCCCTTATGATACCTACTAAATTATAGAAAAATAGTTTGAGCTCTTTTCTCCTTTACTCCTTTTCTTGTGCCTAGAATCTTGAACACCCAACCACCATAGTCATAGTGTTATGGCTTCTCCAGTCAGCTAGCCACTATGAAAATTCTCTATAGAGCATTGCATCAACCATGGGATTCCTCCTCTACTACTAATCACTGTGCTAATCTGGTTGACATTAATACCAACAGACTCATAACCACTAGAAATATAGACAAATGCCAGTTGTCCAACAATATCCCCCTTTGGCATTGATGGAAATATAATATGCTCTCCCTAAATCTAGGCATTCTCTTCTCCGATTAATCTCCCCTTGAAGCTAGGCATGGTATTATTTGATGCCCCAGTAATATTCTCCCCCTTTGGCATCAATGGAAATGAATAATTATTGAATATGCCCCCTAAACCATTGCAGCCTACTCTTACATCGTTCCCACATGATGAGTGGCTTCCAAAATCTACCATAATGGAGTCATTTGGGAGGAGTAAAAACTCCTAACTGTTGCGTAAGATATTCAAATGGTTCTCTTGCGAGTGGATTAGTAAATATATCTAAAAGGTATTTAGTGGCTATGTATTCAACTCTAAAAACATTGGTTGCAATGTTTTTCCTTAAGAAATGGAAGTTGATAGGAAAATGCTAGGTCTTCGAATGCATGAAATGGTTTTTATAGATACTGATGGCAGTTCTATTATCACATATGATTGGAATAGGATCGGTAGAATCTACTTGAGTATATTCTAAGGTATTCTTAATCCCTATAATTTTTGCGAATCAGGTAGCAGCAACATTATACTCTTCTTTAACAGTTAATAAAGAAATAGAGGATTGTTTCTTGTTGACCCATGACACCAAGAATTTTCCCAAGAAGAAGGCTCCATAGGAGGTTATGTTTCTATCATCATGACTTCCATATTAATCAACATCGTTGTAGACCTTCAAATTAAATTCTTTTCTCTTAGCGTACCACAATACATATTTTGTTGTTCCTTTAAGATATTTGAAAATACCTTTGACATCAACAACATGAATTTCATGAGGGAAGGCTTGAAATATGACCACAAGGCCCACAGCTTGCATGATGTCTAACCTCAAAGCTATAAGATACAACAAGCTTCATATCGTGGTTCTATATATAGTCTAATTTACAATTGTTGTTTCATCTTCTTTGCACAATTTGTAGCCTGTAACCATAGGTTTGATCACTAGATTGTAATATTCCATTCCAAACTTCTTCAGAGTCTCTTGAATGTATTTGGATTGAGAGATGAACACTCTACTTGGAGACTATGCGATTTGCGAACCTAGGAAGAAGGACAACTCACTGATGATGGACATTTCTAAATGTGACTAAATACATTTTTTGAATTGATTCCCCAATTGTTCCACATCACTACCAAATATTATGTCATCGATATATACTATTATTGGGTTGATTATCGAATACATCTTCACTAATTGGGTTAGCAGGGTTAGGGTTTGTTCTAGAAGGAATATGTACAAGGGAGGTATTGATCTTACCTTTGTTGGGTTGTTTTGTATTTTTCTATCTATTTGTTTCATGGACATCAATTATTCTGCTACTCAGATTCTATTGCTTGAGTACTTCATAAATGGCTGTATCATATCCCTTCCTAAAGTCAAATGATTCACGTGACTGAGTTTGGAATTGTTTAAGAATGTGAGCTTCTTCATCCTCTTGGGTCAAGAAAAATTGTTGTTCATTGTTGAGTCCCATCAAATTGATTTGAGTATCTTCTGTCAGTTCATCAGAAGTTGAGGCTTCAGCATAATTTTCCTGGAATGGGGGCCTAATATTTTGGTCAGGCCCAGTCTTTCCATTGTTCTGGTTTTCGTTTTTCCTAAAATTTGGATTTCTCCCAGTATTGCTTTGTTGACCATCCCAAGGGGATTTCCTCTCGATTGTTTCTACTCTATCTCCTAGCCTATCCATTCCTTTAATAATGGCATCCAATTTTTGTTCAAAGGCTGAAGGTCCTTCTTTCAAAGGTATCCTCCTTTCACTTCTGGCTTTAGCTCGTTTAGGTATCAGGTTGGGTTCAACACTGACAACTATACTTTGCATATCTTCTAAATTGCGAGGAGCTCTCTCCCTAAGTTGGTATGCCATAATAGAATGAAATCCATCAGGGAATTTGATCAATGCCAAATATGGAGGAGGTCTGAGATTTTGAGGAATAGCATTGTAAACATTATTGAACCTAGTGCAATAATCTTGCACAGTTTCTTCTGTTCCTCTCTTCAGGTTTTCATATTTTGATAAAATCTGGAGAGGATCTTTCTTCTTTTCCCATCTATTTAAGAATTTTCTATAAATAGCTTCTAGGTTATTTATACTATTTGCACGATGGCCTCTAAAAGAGGTTTTAACATCCCGAGTCAGACTTTGAACAAACATTCTCATTCTGACATCATGTGTATCAATTTCATATATCTCAAAGTAGTCTGTCATCTTTTTGGTATGTTATTGTGCACTATAAGTACCAAAGCCATCAAAGGAATGATTTTACTTTGATAGTATTAGGGCATAGCCCCTGGGTTAGTAGGTAATACCAGAAGAGTATACCTGTTTGCCATTGCAGTAGATTGGGTTGAAACAACAGCTAGGGTTGGTCTTCGAGTGGTGGATGGAGGGGTGGAAGGGGTGGCTTGAGGTTGGGATGTCTAAGGTGATGTGATGAACTTGGAGAGGCTGTAGTGATCACATAAAGGTTTGGTGTTCCTAGTGTTCCTTGAGAGGTAAGCTTAGATTGAATGGAGTTCTATAAATGCCTGTCAAGATGTGAAGTGACAACTTCAAGTTGTAAGTTTTCAATAAATATTGGGTCATGAACTATGTTGGCTAAACGAGAGTCAGGAAAGGTTAGAAATAAAGAGGTTTCAAAAAATTCATCAAAGGGTTCATCCTCAATGTAAATCCACTTCATAGGATAGGATCTTGATCTGTATGGAGGCCGAGAACTAGTAGAACTGTCTTGTCTTTCTTGTCTCCTAAGAATCCTAGGAATCAGATTGGGATTTTTAAACACAGGTGGTGGATTTGGATCAGGATTAGCTCTGGTGTAATGAATCCTTTCTAAAGCTAGGTTTCTAGGTGTATTTTTTGATTTTTTTTTTTTTCTCTAAATGGGTTTGACAATACAAATTCAACGGTCTGTTTAAGAGGCTTTAGATATGGGATTTGAAGTTTATTAAAGACTTATTTGATAAGAGGAACTGATCAAGTATTTGAAATCAGATGTTTAATTCATAAACTAAACCGAAGATAGACTGAAGAAACATTCACTTAGTTATGAAATTGCAAAGCAAGAGCAGTTCAAAGGCTACTTGGCTAACTTCAAGCACCATCTGTAGTTTATAAAGTAAACAATAGTAAAAAACAAATTATTCAGATCCCTCATGGAGTTGCCACTATGCTATCACTCATATTTTCCTTGAAGTTGTTGAGAAGAGGAAAAGGATTTGAGGTAACCATAAACCGTCTTTTAGATACAGAATCTAGCCAATCTATATCCAGAGAGGGTTGTCTCTTTAAGTTTTAGCTTTGTTTTGAAAGATATTAGGCTATTTGTGAAGTTTAGGGGTTTTGTTTATGTTTGGGTGGTAAAATTCAATAGCAGAGGGGTAGGCCTGACTATTTTAGGCCATTAGGCTAATGGAGTCAAAGAAAATGGCTTAACTTGATTAGGTTTCTTAACAAAGGATGGTTTCACAGGGCAAGATGGTCAAACAGGGAACAAATAAAGACTTAGAATAAATGGACTGGTTTCAAAATGGGTGAAGGGCAGTTAAGAATCCTTCAAACTATTTGAAAAGGGAACTTGCCTAATTACTAATAAAACGCAGTTAATTATTCTTTAATAAATAATCAAAATGAACGAACTAGAAAATAGGAGCAATTAATATTTCACTGTTTATCCTAATTCAGAAGAAAACATAGAGAATAATAATGATTGAAAACAGAGTGCAATCAAGCATATTCCGAATTACTCTTTTTCGTTTATCATTCAGATATGAAACATAGATGATATAAGAAACAAGGAAAACATTAAAACACAGGGTATAGAGGACTTATTGATCTAGTGTTTGATTCGAGAAATATGTGGAAAGTCCTTTGCATCAATTCTTTATCCAACAAGCCATACGAAGTTGGTCCAACAACACTTTATCCCAAAATAATCAATATTACAACAATATCTAAGAATCCACACTTGATACTCCAATTGAGGAAGTATTTATAAAAGATAATTTACAAAAAATATCTCATAACAGAGTGAGATATATTCTAGGATGACTATGAATAGGTTACAAGAAAATAGAGACAACTAGTCTCGAAGATAAGAGAAAAAGTAAACTGATGTTGTGCTGTTCCTATTCTTGCTGAGTGTGCTGGAGGCAGGTCCTATTATTTGGCTTGCTGCTATCTTCTTTAGTAACTCTATGCTGGCTGCTCTATTTTGATCTTTCTACTGATACACTTTACTTGCGTCTGATACTCTTTACCTGTTGATGTGTTTTCACCCCTTTTTTTATCCCTTTGACTGGAGTAAAAATCAGAATTCACCTTTTACCACAGATTAATTATAAAATTTCAAGCATTTCTTCCCACCATTTTGGCTGTGCTATTCTAGTTTTCTGAATCTTTCTAAGAGTTTTATCTGTCTCTGTATATCTGAAGAATGTGGGCTGAATTGGGAACAAGTGTTTCAGCTCATGCTTGACATAGAATAAGTTCTCTAAGCTGTCATAGAGAACTCAGCCTGTGGGGAGTTCTTTTATTCTTGATGCACTTGTTGATGAGCTAGCTTGATTGACAACATATTTATTCAATTTATCTACATAATCTCTATGCTTCATTAATCTGTCATTAATCACTAAAGGACTTGGCAGCCCTTTATTTTTCAAAATGGCAAACTTCTCCATTAAAGCATTAATCTCTACCGACATATCATGACATCTTTTTTCCAAATTCTACATCAAAGTTTTCTTGGTTAGAACCCTTTTGATTTCCAAAATGGTTTTTGTTCTATCTGTGATGCCAAGTGCTTCAAGCTGTTCACTATTCTTGGTATTCAAAAAATGTATGAGCTTGTTGGCTTCATCAAAAATTTGTCCTAATTGTGCTTTTGTCTTTTGAATTTCTTCCTGTGCTGACTTCACTAGATTAGTCTGGTCAAAAATTACTTGAATGGATGGCCAAACATCATTTATGGATTAAGTGATGTTGGCCCAAAGAATTTTCTTGATTTCTGCCAGAGGCTTGTCAAAATGAGATCCTTTTCTAATGTTTTCACTTTATTTTCTAACGCTTTAATATCCCTTATTTTTTCCACAATGCTTACCTATGAGAGATCATAGTTTCTTTCCATCTTAGAAAACTGTTCTTTTACCTGTTTTAGCTCTGAAACTTGTAGTTTCATGTCCTCCATTGACTTTATTAATTCCTCTATGCTCAAATTAGCGGTGTTGCCCTGTGTTGTACATGTGACCACATTTGCTGTGGCTATTGGGATGTTTGGAGCTAGTGTTGTTCCAATTGTTGAAGGGGCTGTTGTTGAGACTACTGCTATTACATCAGGAGGATGAGAGGTTGACTCTCCCTGCTTGTCCTTCAGTGCTTTTTCTAATGCCTGCTCTATTTCATTCAATCTTTCATTGAGTTTTAAGAGGAGATCCATCATCTCTTCTTCATGTTTTTGCTTTATGACCTCATCAGTTTGTGGATGCCTCGAAGGAGGTAGCGTTAGCTGCTTTCTCAAGGCAACAATATCTTCATCCTTATTTTTGATTAATGCTTCTATACCCTTCACATCTTTGGAATCATGTCCCAATCCAATGATTATTTCTTCTAATGACTTTATTCTGTTATATTTAGCCTGAGAGGAGGCTTTTCCTAAGTTTGGCTGGGCAGTTGTATTATCCAAAGAATTTTGTAGCCTGTGGGCCATCATTTCCTTACCAGTTAAGGTGGAATAAATCATTTCTCCAGTTTGTTTATGCAGTTCAATTTGATCCATAGGATGAATATCCTTTGCTAAGACTTCCAAATTTGTTCTGAGGTAATCTCGTGTTGATTGAGGTAGTTGTACCTTTGGCTTGAAGTAGCTCATTACCATTTTTCCTTTTTTAATGTCATAGGCTAACATTAATCTTTGCTGATTTGTGGGGGCCATTTTTAAATATTGATTCTAAATTTGAAGCCTGAATGGATCATTCCTGGCCTTTATTTCTGTGAATTTTTTCTTGATATCTAAGGCTTTTTTACCTGGTGGCCTAAGGGATGATACTTCTGCACTCTATTGTCTCTCTAGTGAGCTACTGGATGTTCCTCCCAATGGGAAAGTTTGCTGGCTAACTACCATTTCTTCTCTTTGACTATCTATAGTCTCTTCAACTATTTCCCCTTCTGAAAGAGGGTTCATTCTTTTCCTTTTTGTCCCAAGTTGTCCTGAAGGTCCACTGGTTGGGGTAGTAGTTTCGCTGTCCCGATGAGGACGCTAATTTTTTTTTTTAAATAAGAACAAAATTAAAAAAAAAAAAAAGAATTGAAATTTTAAAAAAGAAATTGAAAATTTGTTAATAACTTTTTTGTTAAATAAAAAACACAAAAGTTTGTTTATGAAAAAGAATTTTAAATTTAAATGTTTTTATGTGCTTTTTTTAAATTAACAACCAAAATTTTATAAAAAACAATATTTCTTTTTAATCAAAAACATATTTTTTTACACATTTAAAGTGGTTTTTAATTATTTTTTTGTTTTTAATTTAAAAAGACATATATTTTAAAATTTTTCATATTTTTTTTTAGTCTTTTTTTTTAATAATTCAGTTTACTTTAGTTTTTTTAGTTTTCTTAAATGCTTCTAGTATTTAATTTTAACTATTTTTTAAATTTTTGTTTGGGTTAATTCTCTATTTTTTGTTTAAATCTAGTTTGGTTTTAAATTTTTTTTTTTTCCTAGATTTTTAATTTTTAAATTTTAGTTGCTTAACTTGATATATATATATATATATATATATATATATAATATATATATATATATATATAGATATATTTTATTTTTTCCAATTCATTTATGGTTTATGAGATAATTTTTTTTTTTTTAACATTTTTTTATTTTTTTTGTTTGTATTCTTTTATATATATTTTTTATATTTGTTTTTTTTAACTAATCAACATTTAAAAGAAAAACAAAACAACTTGAAAATTTGTTAAGTAATCATAATTTAAAAAAAAATAGACATAATAAATTTTAAAGTGTGAAAAATAAGTCATCTAAAAAAAAGGTATGCTACATCAACACGTTGCATCTACACATTTCAAAATCAACATGAAAATCACTAATATTTAAAAACAAATATTTATATTTGATACATAAGAAAATTTAAAATATCAAAAATATGCTCGCAACAAAAAGAAGTGTATTCCGCTTAACCACTTTTGAAAATCGGTTCACCTTTTTACTACCCCTATGAAATGGGTAATCATAATTGTTATTTAAAGTGCCAAAAACTATGCTCTAAAAAACATATTTGTGTTCTGCATCCCCCCTTTTCAAAATCGGGTAAATTTTTTGCTATCTCTACGAAACGGGTAACAGTATCAGTTCCCGTTTCAAACTTTACATTGTTCAGAGCTCACATCCGTAGATCCTTATTTCTGTATGGTTCTTGCATAGGTACCAATCACCTATTCTATATTGCTTGGAGAGCTGGAGGATCTTCTTTATATCACCACTCATCCTAGGAGGGGAAAATCCTATTAACAAAGTAGTTGCAAGATGCACAAATAGATCAATGAACTCATTGTAGGTATAAGGGGACTCAAGGGATTTATGAAAAATGCGACTCCAAAAGACAACAGACCTTAGATTTCCTTTGGCGTCAAGTTTCTTTACAAGGAAAGGAAAGTTATCTGACTGATAATATAACATAAGATGATAGATGAATGTGGTGTATTTGAAGACCCCTTCATTGTCCAATCTCAAGAATTGGTCATGAATTTTATTGGCAATATAGGAGGCATAGTCATATTTAACAGAAGGGGGTTGCCCAGGAGTAAATATTGACAATAACACAAGGATTACCTCAGTAAAACATTCAGTAGTGTTAAATCCCATCACTAAAGATATCATATCCACTATAAGTCTTCCCATATCTACGAAGAAAGTCTGTCCATAAGGGGGTGGGCCTTTGGGCTGATGTTTTTCTAACATGAAGGTCTCAAAGAGGCAGATGAGTTCTCATTGTGGCATTTCAGCGGCGTTCTCAAGTAAATATCCCATAAAAAGGGGAGAGAGGGCTTGATCAAGGGAAAATTGCAACATTTCATTGATGGATGCAACTATTATGGGGAATGAGACTCTTTGGCTTGGAGACAAAACAACTCTTAGGTTAGGATCATAATTGGCACAATATTGGTTAAATATATCAGGAAAAACATGGACTGAGGGAAGAAAGTACCTGGGAAGGTTGGATTCCCACAGTCTGAGGATGTCTAAGCCATTCAAGTAGTTGTTTCTGGCTTGGCAAAAGGATTTCAACTGATTCTCGTCAGTGGTTATGCCCTTTATTTGGAAATCTTTATCTGCAAGAGGCAGATAGTCTTGGTCATTATGAGGGGCATTGATCAGTGTGATATTCAAAATAGCGAGGGTTTCCATTTTTTGTTATTGTGGATTCAAAAATGGAATTTGAGTTTTTTGTGAGAAAATAGGCCAAACGGCTAGTTTGGGAACCTATATAGTGAAACGAAGTTTGGACTTGTACTGAATTTAGCTCTTTCTTATGGAATTTTCAGTATAAAACCAAAAATTACAGGGTTTCAGTGGAAATTGGATAAATACTTGTAATGGGGAAGTGAACATTACAATGGCAGGTTGGATAACTGGTCCCGAGCTGAGTTGCTGCAACTTTCTTGATCAGGTGGTGGTTGGAAAGCTTTAGCAGTTGACTGGGATGTCGCTTTGCATGCGAACATAGTTGCAACATATAACAATGAAAATGACATTTTGTTCATTTTTATTTAGCAAAGTCAAGGTTGGCGGATTTTTTATTTATCGGGTGTATGACGTAAGTGAGAAAAGATGTTTTTGTTGCATGCGAAGGGTGATAAGTGGTATGGGATCGCATCGCTTTTGGAGTTAGGCGGTATTCGACTGGAGGCTAGCCATTCCATGGATTACGTGACGCGTGGCAGGGGTACGGTTTGAAAACCACCTGGTGATCATGTGTGAAAGCACGGTCACCAAGGGGATAGTGATATCAGCGATGATCGTTGGATGATGACGATAAGATCGAACAGTGGACGGGAAGTGAGGTACGGTGGAACCTTAATTGCAGTAGGCTCGATTTAATTAACAAGTTAATAAATCATATCGGGGTGATTGTGTATGGCGGGGAGGTTTTTAATTAACCTTAGGGGTTAATTAGTTCCCTTTTGGGGAACGGGGAGATGAGATTATTAAAGAATCTCAGATTAATCCATTAATCCCTTTTTAACTGTGTTTATGGTTATAATTAACCCGGGCAGGGTATATAATAATTTGGGGTTTTTAGTATATAATTAAATAATACGGGAAAGGGTAAACAGGGCGGGATTTATATAATATAGGTTTCCAAGTTAATATGACATAAAATGTAAATAAGCACCAAGTAAAATATTTGGAATGAATATTTAACTTAGGCTTAAGTGAAAAGGGGATTTTATATAATATTGTGTATTTTTCCTAAGTAAAATAGGATTTTACTTAGAAAAAGACTTATGGAAGTGAATGAATGATAATTTCAAGTACTTAGGCTTTTAGATTATTGGGTTGAGGGTTTGGTCCCTTCAGAAGTCAGAGAAATGCTCTGAGCCCCTTTAATTTTCAAAGACCCTAATACTTTAGGGAGAACTCGTGAAATCTTTAGGGAGAAATGAAAAGGGAAGCTAATTATTTGACCTTGTCTTGCTTGCACTGTATCAAGTGTAATATCTCCCTTGCACTTGTGATAAAAGTGAAAATTAACACATTTAGAAATGTTATCCATCACAAGTAATTCTGCAACATCATCTACCTACCCTACCTACTTTAGCGTGACATTTTTTCTTTTTTATTAGGGTGCACTTAAACTGGCAAACCCTTATCACACTTTCTTTTCTTTACATGTAGATATCTATCTAAGTCTAGCCTTATTTCATCCAAAGGATCAGATTAAACTCTTCATCTCCTTTCATTCACTCTACCTATCTACTAATCTGCCAAGATTAAATTGTTTGGTCAGATATTATTCTCTACTTCTACAACATGAAATTGAAAATATGAACTAGTCAAGCTTAAACTATTTGACTATTCATGAATTGTGGCATAAGTGACAAGCTGCACACAATTTTTTATTACAGAAAACGAAAAAGTAGTGGCATTTAAACTTGCACACTTTCCTCGTCTATTTTTGTTTGGGGTTCATTTTTTCTCATTTTTTAAACCATTTTATTCTTTTCACCGTTTGATTTTTCTTTTAGGGTATACCCTCTTTACATTTTTTAAATTTTTTGATTTTTTGAAAATATGGAAAACCTTTGCAACAAGAAAAGGTATGAACATATTACAGAGCTCATCAAGTCAACCATGACATAAGACACTTATTGGTATAGGAGCATGATAGGACCAGTGGTACATACTTTGAGACTGACCTCGAGTCAGTGCAGTACTGGTCTAGGACCAGTGAGGGTGGTACGTACTACGACACTGAGTTCGGGTCATTTGATACTAGTCTAGCACCAGTGGTACACTCTCTAAGATGGTGATACTAGACTAGGACTAGTGGTAGGAGTTGTACCTACTATGATGCTGACTTCGGGTCAGTTGAGACTGGTCTCGGATGAGTGGTATGCACTCTGAGACTGACTTTGAGTTAGTGGAGGACGATACTGGTCTAGGACTAGTGGTAAGAGTTGTAGTCACTATTACGTTGACTTCATGTTGGTTGAGACTGGTCTACGACCAGTGGTACATACTTTGAGACTAACTTTGATTCAGTATGATACATCCTCGATCATTTCTTCTTCTTCATAATTCAGACAAAAGTAAAGTTGAACAGAACAAAGCAGAGCAGAGTAGAACAGAGCAGAGTAGTACAGATTAGTACAGCACAGAACAAGACAAATCAGAACACGCAAAATAGAGGAGAGCAGGGAAAGGGTCAGGCTATACATGGCAATGAATATGATGGATGAATAGTAGCGACCGATAGGCAGATTGTAGATGAAGTTCTTCCTAGTTGAGAGGGAGTGTTAAAATTGGTAACTAGGGCCAAACTTCATGTGGGTCATCTTATTCATGGCTAATAATATTTTTATTAGATTCCTCTCATCGAGAGGTGTAGGATTGATCTGAAGATCATCCGATTCTGATAAGTATTTATGAAGATATGAATTTATTTTGTTTATGGAATTATTATCAAGCTAACCTACAACTCAAGTAGGCTCAGAAGCCCAACAGTCGCATCTATTCAAACATAAAAAATTATGTATATATACATGAGGAATTTCCCTAGTTTTCACTCACTCTTCTCATCACATCTCTCTCTCTCTCTCTCCTGTGTAGAAAAGAGACTCTTCTCTACTGCGCAGAAAATAGACTCTCTCTCACACATGTGGAAAGAAGCTGCTAAACCTGAAGCTGCAATTGCAGATAAAAAGTTTGACCAGTGTTGACCATTAGATCTCCTCCTCTAAACTGTGTGATAGGTCCATCTCGACCTCCTCTCAAGGTTGCATTTTCTGGTTGTGGAATCAAGCTAATACGATAGTCTGTTTGCGAGATATCGTATGCCCTAGTTTTGATGTTGAAGATGCTACTAATCTAGGGTTTGCTACTGCTACATAAATCAGATTTATTGTACTATTTATCTATGCTGAATTATTGAAGATAAAGGAAGATTTGATCAAAGGGTTTCCCCACGCATTGTGGGGTTTTTCCCTGGTTGGCTGCCACATCTTGTGTCTCTTGTCTTGTCTTGTTTTCTGTTGATCATTTAATGTTCTATATGCACTTTAATTATGCACATGTGATTGCTAATCTATGAATGATAATAAGAAAGAAAATTAAATTTCTCTAAGGATAGAACATACCATAACTTAACACAATCTATGATAGTAGAGCCATATTTTCACAACTTCAGCTACCAACAAGTTTTCTCATATAATATTCTCTCTTCATGGAAAGAGTTAAACTTTCTAGGCTTCTTAACGTTCATTTTGATGAAGCACTTTCTTATAAACACCCTTGGGTTTTTAACTAATGCAAGTCTTGCCTTCCACAACTCATAGGGATTTAAATTAATATTAGGCCCGAGTTGAGTTGTGTTCGATAGATATACGGCTCCCTATGCTACTTCTCCCTGGAATATGTGAGACACATCTATTTCATCCAAAATTTCTTAACCCATTTCCTGAATTGGTTTGTTATTTCTCTCCACTACTCCATTTTGTTATGGATTTCTAGCTACTGAATACTTACTTCTAATTCCATGTTATTCATAGAATTATTTGAACCCTCTTCAAGTGTACTCCCCTCCTATTTATGATTTTAAGCATTTTATGTTTAAGTCTTTCTCATTTTCTACTTAAGCTTAAAATTTTTATAATGCTTAAATGCGTCCGCCTTTTCTTTTAAGAGAACAATCCAACTGGCCCTTGTAAAATAATTAATGAATAGCATGAAATACCTTTCTCCTTTTGGGGTCTTTTCTCTAGTTGGGCCACAAATATCTATGTGAATGATCTCTAGTGGTCTAGGTGATGAAAACTCTTTTGACTTGAAATGAGTCCTATTCTTCCTCCCAAATCGGCATGACTTGCAAATCAAGTCATCAAGCCTTGATAAGCTTGGCAATCCTATTACAGCTCACATTTTGCTAACTTTTATCAAGCTGCTAGAATTCATATGGCCATGCCTCTTGTGCCCCAACTGTACTTCATTTGTTTTGTTTAAATAACAGTTAACCCTGGAATCATCAAACACATATACATTATTATGGCTTCTTATTTATTTTCCCACTAGCTTTCCATTCTTCATGCTCTCAATCTCACATTCCTTGGATTGAAAGGTCACATTGTAGAAACTATCACACATTTAGCTAAAACTAAGCAGATTATGCTTGAGACCATCCACATACAACACATTTTGTGCTTTTATCTTTTGATCAATACTCACTATGCCTTTACCCTTCATTCTTGTTGGAGCATTATTTAAAAAGGTGGCATTTTTCCCTCTATCATTTTCTTTTAGTGACATAAATTTTATTTCATCCAAGCAACCACTATCAACATAACATTTGTTCTCTTGATTATGGGATAATAGAGTGAGTTCATGTTGCATGCTCTTTTTGGTCTATCCCCTTATCCTTTTGGTTAGTTGATTGTTTAATATTTTTCAACTTAGACAGGTTTCAAGCCTCCTTTTGCACACAATTTCTTTGTGGCCAAAATTATTACATTTGAAGCATTCTACTTCACTTAATAGGTGAGGGAAGACATTTCAATCTTGGGATGAGAGACTTTCGATCTAAAATTTTGATACTTACTACATCTAGGATTTTCATCTATTTCATCTTTCATCCTTCTATAATCAATAGCATTATGTCCAAATATATGACACTTATAGTAATGACCATAAAATAAATAGGCATGCATATTGTTGGAAGACTTATGATTTTGTGCATTCTTTGTTCTCCATTGTTGATCTTCTCTTTTCTTGGATGCTCTTTTATCTTTATTGATTCTGTTACGGTCCTACAATTTATAGGACCAATTCATGATTATATGTTTATTCTATAATGAGATTTTGTAAATAATTATTTTATTCTCAAAATTATTTTCAAAAATTCAAAATAAGAAGAAGAAAATAAAAATATATATATCATAGAAAATACATCAATTTGCACCTTAATTTATAAAACTTTGCATAGAGATATAAAGTACCACAAGTTTTATATATATATATACATTATTCAATGTAATTTCTTCACTCCTTAATATGGAGATGGTAAAAAATAATAATATTGATATTACGTTATGTCTAACTAATTTTAACTTAATTTTACATGTGATATTAAAAATAAAAATATATCAATGAGAAAAAATATTTTAGTCTAAAAACTAATCAAAATATTTAAATGTACATATAAATAACATAAACATAATATTGTAACTATTTTATCTTTCCATAACTTGAGAGATGTTTAATTTATTTAATTTTTAATATGGATTTGATATATAATATTTTAAAAATACCAATAAAAAATAAACCAATTAATCTTGCATTATAATTAAAATATTTCACTAAGTTGATTAAACCAACCTACATGGATCAATTATATTTCACTCTAAAAGAGGTTTGCATATTAAGATATTTGATAACTCTTAGAATATACGTAAGTTAAATAAAATATCTTAGTATTTCCATATCTATAACAGTTTAATAAAATATTTCAATGTGTATACATGAAATAAAAAAGTTTAATATAAATTTAGTATATAAAAAAAAGGCAAAATTCCTATTTTATTAATAGACTTTTTTATTTAGTGAGATTTGTAATTTTTTAATTTTTTAGTATTGAACTTTAATAAATATAATAATATAAATATTGTTCTAATATAGATAATATATTTTCAAATATGTTTTTTAATTTTCAATATAATAAAAAGCATAATATTAACATTTTAACGTGTAGAATTTTTAATATGAACTACTCCCTATATATAATTCTTATTTTATTAATAATTTTTTAATGGTAAATTGTAATTTATTTATTTTTAATAGTATTAATGACAAATGTTAAATTTTTAAAATATTATTAAACAAAGAGTATATATATATATATATATATATATATATAAATAATAGTTTAAAAAAGTTTAATAATAATTCTTATAAGTAATGAGGTGCAATTCTTATCTTATTAATAGGATTCTTTTTGAGATTTGTAATTCAATTCTTTTTTTAATATAGAGTAGACATGTAACATATTAAATATATAAAAATAATTATGTAGAGAGAGAACCTCATGAATATATGTGATCTAATTTCAAATATGAATGGGACATGTATTAGGATTGTAATAGGTAGAATGTCCATCATAAAGAAAATATTTTAATCTCAACTAATTATATGCTCTCTATATATATAGATATAAGTGTTTAATTTTTTTTATATGGATTTATATATGTAAAGAGAAAATTCTTATTGCCTTCTTATATATATATATATAT
>APFE030228279.1:0-11385 GCA_000404065.3 Pinus taeda
CCCAAAATTCCTCATTTTCGCACAAACCCTAGTTTCTAGCTACAACCTGGCAATTTTCTAGGTTGGGCCTGTGTTTTGCCCTTTTGGACCCCTTCCCCTCACTCAATCTCTGAGATTTCACTTTCCCCAGCTTCCTAATATCCCTCCCCACTCCCAAAAATTTCCCCAAGAATTTATAAGCCCCCTATCCCCTTCATTTCGCTCCATTTCGACAAAATTCCTTGTTTCACACATCGGGATAAGTTTCACTCAAATGGTGTTTCAGAGAAATAAAAGATGAATTTGGGAAACCTGAGAGAGGTTTTTGTCCAAAACATGCCAAAGAAGAAAAACCTCCTTCATGTTTTGCACAGGTGTCATGGTTTTAGAGAAATGTCAAAATTACGAACGCCAGATCCAAGGACGTTGGCCAAGGCATTAAAATGAAGAAAAAGGCCCGATCCACTCCAAATTTTGGCTAAGGCTTCCTTGAAGGAGCATGGTGCTAAATGACTCAACCCCAGCACAAATTTAAAAAAAAATTGAGCATTTTTGGTCATTTCTGAATTTTTTGGTCAAAAAATAGGTTTTCTTCACCAAGAGGTCGCGCACCGTGCGCGACCCTTTCGATTGGGAGGTCCATTTCAGGAAAAGTTTGCATTTGTGGATTTGTCATGCAAAGATACACTTGCTCAGTGAAGATCAAGAAATTTCACAAGTTTTGAGCCTCCAGAAGGTAAAAAAAAAAGCAAAAATGACTTTCTGCCACCTTTTTGACACACAGGAAGCAGTCTTGGGAGATTGCAATTTTGGAGGGGCAAATGGACACCAAATTCAGAAATTCCACATGGGTTGGAAAGTAGACATCCAGACCGTTCCAACAAGCCCACTCTTGCCTCATTTGGACACCTGGAAGTGCCTCAAAAGCTGCTCCAAAGGTGCGCGACCTCTTGGGCAATTTTCACAGAAATTGTGCCTATAGCTCAGCAAAACGCAGTTTTGACTAGGTTTGACTTTTTGGAGTGAATTTTGATCCTCCTTGATGTAAATGATGTAATTTTATGATATTTTGACACTTATTTATCTCTTCTAGAAGATTCATTCATGAGATAGGAAAAAATTAAATGAATGAATTGGTTTCCTAGCTTATAGAGGCAAGTTGTTTTGACTGCCTAGATTTTAGTGCTCAGTTTGGAATTGGTTGAAACAGCTCCTAGGATAGTGAGCTAGACCCCTAGAGGCAAAGAAAGATGTTAGATGGCCTATATTATGTACTTTCTTAGTCATTTTCATGGTTGGACTCTTGAGGGAAAAAGCTTCTATTGTATTACTCATTGTATCTCTGCATTTTTGGCAAAGGAAGAAAGACCAGGGTTTTGCAGTCCTTTTTGGGATTCCTATGGTTACATGTATTGATGGTGCGTTTCTCTTTGTACTTGTAAGTTTGTTATGTGAATCATCTTCTTACTTTTTCTTCTGCAAATTAGGCAAATGAAGTGTTAAGGTAGAATTCATGGTTGCTATGCTTTGCCTTTAAGTTTGCTTAATATCAATGTTTTCAGCTGTTAAGGACAATTCAAGGTGATTGCTTGCTCTCCTTAGCTCCTCACCAGTCATTCTCATCCATTTAAATCTTTCAAAGGCATCAATACAGTCTCCTACCTCGCCCCAAAGAGCCCCCTTTGAAAACTGCGTCCAATCCCCGCACCCAAAATTGCCTTTCCCCAATTTTCCACCAAAACCCTAAAAATCCCAAATCAAACCTTTTTTATCAATTTACTAGCCTAAAATCAGTATTCCTTATTGGTCATCTCAGTCCCTTTGAATACTTTTTTTCCGAGATAGACCAGAGAGAGCCCTCTCCTGCCCTGTAGGGCTAGCTACGAGGCTAAGTGGTGTGATGTTGCCTTGGAGTTTACCTTTTTCAGCCCAAGGTGAAATTTCAAGCGCTAACAGTCTTCATCCTGTGAAATTTTCCCTGAGTCAACAACCACATCATTGGGGTTAAAAATCCTTTCAAGAGGGACAAGCCCCTTTGGCAGAATATTATCTCTCAATTGAAAAACTTTTTGATTAGCTTTTGAATCTTTTAAACCACTAACTTTTGCAACTTCTGTTGTTTCATCTTCATCTTGATCAATTTCTGTGCCCTGAAACTCCTCAACCATAGTAAAAAATTCTTTAATCTATTGATCATCTTCAAAAAATTGCCAATGTTTAACATTATCAGGAACAGAATGTCTGTGCCTCATTTCTACCTCATATCTTAGTTTTGGATTAATAGGAGGCCTGAAAGTACTAGCAGCCACAACCAATGAATCTGCTAATCTATTCCCATCCCTTGGAATGAATTGAATATTAAAATCTTCGAAAAAATTCTCAACCAAATCCCAGACTTCATTCCTGTAGGCCCTAAGCCTAGGGTGTTTTGTTTGACAATGATTTTTTATTTGTTTGATAATCAGCTCCGAATCTCCAAAAGCGGAAATTGACTTAATTCCCATTTGTTTAGTTGTTTGCAGAGCAATAATCAAGGACTCATATTTTGCCACATTGTTTGTTGCTTCAAGCTCTAATTTAAGGGAAAAGGGAACATATTACCTCCAGGTGCAATAAGAAGAAAACCAACACCTGTTCCTTCCTTGGAATAGGCTCCATCAAAGAAGCATTTCAACATTCCTTCAGTTTGCAGCTCTGTATTTACACAGGCTGAAGTAACCTGCCTCTGGTTATCTTCAGCCAACTCTGGATTATCATGCAGCATGAAGCAAGCAAAGTCATATTTCTCATGGCCATATACAGGTGAATTACTTGCTCCATTTTTTGTAATTGTTTTGACAAATCTAGTTTCTTTGTACAATCTTCTCTCATCCCCACCAAAAGTCGGTATAACAGCATATGTAAAATCTAGTTTCAGGACACCACCCAATTTAGCCCCCCATGACATAGATAGTAGCATTCCAAATCTAGCAGGGATATCTGCTACTACTACATCCATGACTAAGCTTCTAGCTGGAATCTGAGCAAGTGACACCACCACATCCTTAATGACCCCAAACACTTGACTTTGTTTGAATCAAAAGAGTACATGTCTCTATAAGGTTTGGTAACTTGTAGATTTAGTTGCTTCATCAATGAAAATGGCATAAGACTGTGTGAAGCTCCTGAATCAAACATACAATTATGCAAGAGGAAATCATGGATCAATGATCCAGGGATCTTTTGCTTATAGATGTATGAAAAGAATCACATGTGAAAATTGCAGCTTAACACATAAATTAATGCGCACACAAGAAAAGAAGAAGGAACACATAAAGGCACGAAAAAGAAGACATCAAGACTTGATAACGGAGTTCGTCCAAATTGGACTACGTCTCTGGGCCCTGCTCGATCAATGGGGAGGCCTTCATTCATTAAATGGCATGAAACGAAGAGAATTACAATCACCAGTTATATAAAAAGGAGTCTTATACCTCCATTCTGGAAAATAGCTATGAAATGGAGAACTCAGATGGAGAAATGGATAGCACCACTGCGTCCGTGGCGTCGAGAGAGGTAGAAACCATATAAAATTTTCCCAATTCAGACAAAATGATCAATCAGCCCTCCTGTGCTACTCCTGCCACGAACTGTGTGCAAAAATCTTCTCCCCCGTAATTTTTCCAATCATTGGGCTTTTATAATGTCCCTTTTATTTACAGGCACACTTGAATCGGAGGTGGTCTGTTTAATAGATGTTGTTTCCTCGAAAGGATCGACGGGCCGACCGTCCAACCTTTCTATGCAACAAACCCCTTTAAAATGGCCCTTTTCCGTTTAAACAGATAATACATAGTAAACACTAAAAAACCGAAATCCCGGACTTCAAATTTCCTTAAATCAGGCTTATTTTCCTGTCGGGTCTGCACTGATCGCAAATTGCAATGGGCCTAGGGTCTTTCCGTTGATTGTGCTGATCGCTAATTGCCGATATCGGCATATCGCATCGCTGCTTGCAAGGGTCCTGGTCTGAACCTTTGGGTTTCACCGACCCGATCCGCCGATCCAATCACCCCGATATCGCCGATTGCTTGCCCCCGACTCCGATTAATAGGAGATTGCGGATCGAGGGTTCCATTGCACCTCCTTAAGTCCACCCCTTTGGACCCTCCAATTGCGATTTTGCATTTTAAAGGCTTAAAGCCATTTTTTAGGGAAAAAGCCTCATTTTCCAAAGGAACAAGGCAACCTTCTTTCTGCCACAACTTCATCATCCGGACTCGGATTGGAGTGTCGTTCACACCGTTGGAATCAGGATGATGAGCACTTCGATCTGATGTCAGGATACTTGCTTTTCTACCACTTTGAATTTTGAGATTTTCCATGCCACTGCGTCTGAAGATCCACCTGGATCAATCCTCCCCATTGAGGAGCTTTTGGACCGCCAAAAGATTTCATTAGTCAATTGGCAAGTGAGGGAATTGTTCCCTCACCCTTTCCTTCTCCAACCATTTTGCCTTGCTGGAGTGCATTCCCTTGAAATCAACTCGAAGGTATTCTACATCTCCTCGCTGTGAAGTCTTGGTCCTTCTGTCAAGGATGATGTCTTCAAGGAACTCATCGAGATATTCTGGTGCAAAATCATCAGCTGTAGGAACTGTGCCCACCTCATCTATGTGCATGATCAATGGTGGTTCATACAGTTTTAAGTTCTCTACATTCACTACTGAGTACATCTGGATATATATTGGTAAATCAAGACGAAAGGCATTGTTTCCATTCTTCTCCAATATGGTGAATGGACCATACCGGATGGGTCGCAACTTCTTCCCTTCTCCCTTCATCCTGTCCTTGCTGATGTGGAACCACACTTTGTCACCCACTTGGAATGATGGTCGACTTGGTGTTTGGCATGTCGAGCCTTGTGACAGGGTTGACTTTTCTCCAACTGCTCTTGTATTGCTTGGTGAATCAACTGGATTCGCTGAATGAAATGTTGAGCTTTGTCCCTATCATTACGTCCACTGGAGCCATCTTCCCTTCCAAAGACAATATCAAAAGGGTCCTTTGGCAGGTAACCAAAACATGTCTCAAATGGTGAACGTTGCGTAGATGAATGCACTGCTCGGTTGTAGGAATGTTGTACATATGGGAGATGCTCATCCCACAACTTGGGATGTTTCCCACAATAGCCTCGTAACAAGTGTACCATGGTACGGTTGACAACCTCTATCTGTCTGTCAGTCTGCCGATGAAATGTCGTGCTTCTTTTCAATTTGGTGTCCATCATCTTCCACAAGCTGGTCCAAAACTCTCCGAGAAAGCGAGAGTAGCGATCTGACACAGTCAATGTGGGTAATCCAAAATGGACCCAAACATGCTGAAAGAAAAGAGAAGCAGTCTGCCTTGCAGCGATCTGCTTTTATAAGGCATAAGAATACACATCTTGCTAAAACGGTCAACAACAACATACAAATAGTCATGAATCTTTTTAGGCAAAGGCAAACCTCCTACAAAGTCCATTGACACTCTTTCCCATGGGCGACTCGGAATAGGTAGTGGTGTGTAGAGCCCGAGTTTTCTATTAGAGGGCTTTGAAACAGAACACATCACATAATCCTTTACATAGCGAGTCACAATGTTTTTCATATGAGGCCAAAAAAGAAATCTTTGTACATGACATAAAGTCTTTTCGACACCAAAGTGTCCAAACACAAGAGAGGTGTGGCCTTTCGAATTACATGTACTCTTTCCCCTGTAGGAATAGACAATTTACCAAGGTGATACAACAGTTTCCCCTGCAAGTGATAGTTGTCCACCTATGAACCATGGGTTAGTTTTGCATAAATCTCTTTAAAGTCATCATCGTTAGCATATTGTTTAGCATAACTCTCAAAAGACAACGAACCATTATGCAAAATAACAGAAGCAAAAATAGGAGCGCAAGATAGCATATCAGCCACTTTATTCCTAGTGACCTTCTTATACTTTATTACCAGATGAAATTGTTGAAGAAAACCCATCCACCTGAAATGACAAGATTGCTGCAACTTGGTTTGTGACTGAAGGTACTGCAAGGGCTGATGATCCGTATGGATGATGGTCTCCTTACTGATCAGGTAGTGTTTCCACTTTTTCACACTCTACACCAAGGCATAAAGCTCCTTGCCATAAGTGGGATAGTTTATCACAGCTTGAGAAAACTTCTCAGAATGGTAACAAATCGGCTTCTTTTGCTACATCAGTACAACTCCCATGGCATAACTGCTGGCATCAGTTTCGATCTCGAATGGCTGTTAGAGTCTGGCAAGGTTAAGACTGGCGTGGTGCTGATATTTTGTTTCAATGTTTCGAAGGACTTCTGTTGTCTTCCTCCCCATTGGAAGACCTGTTTCACACTTGTCAATGTGTGTAGAGGTGTTGCAATAACAGAGAGATTAGCAATAAATCTCCTCTAATACTGGACTGCACCTAAAAAGCCACGAACCTTGGTTCCACTAGTAGGCTTAGGCCAATCGATGATTGCTTCAACTTTAGAAGGATCAATCTTTAACTGACCATGACCAACAATATGACCTAGGTAACCCAAAGAGGTTTTCCCGAACTCACACTTTGACAACTTTACATAGAGTTTTTATTTTTTCAATACATCAAGCACTTTCTTTACATGACACACATGTTCAACCCAACTTTTACTAAAGACAAGTATATCATCTAAATATACAAGAACAAATTCATCAATGAAAGGCCAAAAGAGATCATTCATGACCCTCATAAAAGTGGCTAGAGCGTTGCAAAGTCTGAATGGCATCACCATCCATTCAAACACCCCTTGTTTGGTCTTGAAGGAAGTTTTCCACACGTCCTGCTCTGCAATTCAGACCTCGTGATAACCACTGTGCAAATCCAATTTGGTGAAATAAACAACATTCTTTAACTGATCTAATAAGTCATCAATGCGTGGAAGAGGGTAGTGATTTTTCACCGTGATCTTGTTTAATGCACTGTAATCCACACACATCCTCCATGTGTCGTATTTCTTTGGGACTAAGACAATCGGTGAGCCACACGGAGAAGTTCTCGGTGTGATGACCCCTTGGTCCAACAATTCCTGCACCTGTTTCTTGATTTCCTCCATCTCAATGGTCGACATCCTGTACATGCCAATATTCGGTAAAGGAGCGTCATGCTGAAAACGGATTTCATGTTGGATTTCCCTCTTCGGAGGTAATCCCTTCGGTTCCTGAAATAGATCATCATAATTATAAATTAATTTAGATAATTCCTGTTTATGTTCATGATCACAACCCTAGAAATCATCAACTAATTCTACCTCTTTTTCCCTTACAACCATAAGCATGCAATCCTTACTGGAATTCACCAGCCTTTTCATTTGTTCAGTGTTTACAAGGCTGGCATTGATTTTATTTTGATGAGCCCTTACTATGTATTCTGCCCCATCTTTTGTGATTTAGTATTTGTTTTTGTGACGAAAGAAGACTACCTTTCTATCATATAGATATGGGCTTCCTAACACCATGCCACAGATATCCAATGGTATTACATCCAGTTCTACTTCGTCCACTAGCTTAGAAGCAATCACAAATTTGACTTTACATTGCTTGGTTACATATAGTTTTGTTTTATCATGTATCCATCCAAGCGGGTAAGTTTCGGATGTGGTTTTGTTTCTAAGCCGAGTTTCTTTACCAAGGATTCTGCGATTAGGTTTGCTTGGGATCCAGTATCAAACATAGTTTCAACTTTAGTATGATTTACAACAACTTTGATATGAAAGAGTTCAATTCTCTTTCGATCATTAGGAAGGGACTCATTCACAAAACTAGTGCCTTCATGCGATTTAGAATTGACATGAGGTGTAAGAGTACCTTTTGTTCCCACGACTGTGATTAATTCTTCATCTCCGGAATCCGATCCAAGGTCTTGCTGCGCAGTTGCCACTGTCTTCTACTTCCCTTTTCCTCCATACTTCTTTGGACACTTTTTTGGGTGTTGTTTCTAATAGTGATTGTCATCGTGGCCTTCCTTTTTCAATGATTGCAATACATCCTTTCTCCTTCTTTGGTTGTTGTCGTCTTCTTCTCCTTTCCTTTCCATTTCGCTTTAGATTTTCCATTGGGAGGTTTGAACGGTGGTTTTTTGGAATGATCATCTCTTTCATTTTTGCCCCTGTTCTCAATATGAATTGCCTTTACGCTGGCTGAGTCAATAGTGGTTGGTTCAAACAACAACAATGAATGCCTAATGTAGCTATGCAATGAGCCAATATACTTAGTTACAACTTCAGGTGTATCAAGTGCAATACCCAAATTCAATGCTTGCTTTCTAAACTCCTCTGTAAAACTCTGAACATCCTGACCTTTGCATTGCCTTAAATACTGCCAATTCATTAAAGATTTTTTCTTGTATCCCAAGGGATAAAAATGTTCCTTTAATGCAAAAATAAAATCAGGCCATGAGGAAAAGAGGTTACCCACATTCTTACTGCTCTGCAATTTTCTCTCCCATGAAACGAGAGCGGTGCTGCTCAGCCCTAGAGAGGCCAGCTGAATCTTTGCCTCATCCTCCATGATCTGTTGAATCCTGCAGTAGACCTCAATCTTCCTAATCCAATTACTAAGCTTCTCTGCGTTACTTTCACCATTAAACATAGGAAGATCAAATTTAACATCTAATTTAAAGAAAGGTTTCCTAGATGCATCCTTTGAATTTCTACAATTATGGTGGTGAGAAGAAGGAGAACCTTCACTCACGGAAGGATAAGGAGGGGGTTCTTATCCACCATTTCCATGTGCTGAACCTTGTTATTCTGGGTTTCTCCAGCCTTAAAACCAACTGACTGATATTCTCTGCCATTGAATAGAAGGTCTTGCGGAATTGCGCTCCTCTTCAAGATGAGCTTCATCTTCTGCCATGTTTCTCCTTCGATGTGCACGCCTCGCTTCGGGATCGAAAGGCTCTAATTCCCCTTTGCCTCTTCGGAGTCTGTCTCTTGTTAGCATACAAACATGCAATTCACATCTAAAAAGACCTGCTCTGATACCACTTGATCCAGGGATCTTTTGCTTATAGATGTATGAAAAGAATCACATGTGAAAATTGCAGCTTAACACAAAAATTAATGTGCACACAAGAAAAGAAGAAGGAACACATAAAAGCATGAAAAAGAAGACACCAATACTTGATAACGGAGTTCGTCCAACTTGGACTATGTCTCCGGGCCCTGCTCGATCAATGCGGAGGCCTTCATTCATTAAATGGCATGAAAAGAAGAGAATTACAATCACTAGTTACATAAAAAGGAGTCTTATACCTCCATTATGGAAAATGGTTGTGAAATGGAGAACTCAGATGGAGAAATGGATAGCACCACTGTGTCCATGGTGTCGAGAGGGGTAGAAACCATATAAAATTTGCCTAATTCAGACAAAATGATCAATCAGCCTTCCTGTGCTGCTCCTGCCTCGAACTGTGTGCCAAAATCCTCTCCCCCGTACTTTTTCCAATCATTGGGCTTTTATAATGTCCCTTTTGGTTACAAGCGCACTTGAATTGGAGGTGGTCTATTTATAATAAAATTTGTTTCCTCAAAAGGATCGGCAGGCTGACCGTCCGACCTTTCTATGCAGCAAACCCCTTTAAAATGGCTCTTTTTCATTTAAACAGATAATACACAGAAAACACTTAAAAACCGAAATCCCGGACTTCAAATTTCCTTAAATTGGGCTTATTTGCCTGTCGGGTCCGCGTTGATCGCAAATCGCAATGGTCCTGGGGTCTTTCCCTTGACTGTGCCGATCGCCAATCGCCGATATCGACGTATTGCATCAGCCCTATCTCATCGACATATTGCATCACTGCTTTCAGGGGTCTTGGTCCGATCCTTTGGGTTTCGCCGACCTGATCCGTTGATCCGATCACCCCAATATCGCTGATTGCTTGCCCCCGAATTCGATTAATCCGAGATTGCTGATTGGGGGTTCCGCTACGCCTCCTTAAGTCCGCCCCTTTGGACCCTCCAATTGATATTTTGCCTTTTAAAGGCTTAAAGTCATTTTTTAGGGAAAAAGCCTCATTTTCCAAAGGAACAAGGCAACCTTCTTTCTGCCACAACTTCACCATCCGGGCTCAGATTAGAGTGTCGTTCACACCGTTGGAATCAGGGCGACGAGCACTTCGATCTGATGTCAGGATACTTTCTTTTTTGCCACTTTGAATTTTGAGATTTTCCATGCCACCGTGTCTGAAGATCCACCTAGATCAATCAATAAGGAAATATAAAAAGGAGGTGTTGAAGAATCTACTTCCTCTACATGTGGACCAAAAACCACTACTGGTTTATCTTCCTGCAAATTTACAGTGTCATTTATATTCACATTTTCTTTTAAATTAATAAACTCAGCAATCTCCCTCTGATAAGCTGGTGTTTTTGCTAATTCTGTAAGAGGAACTTGAATTCTTACCTTCTCCAACCTGTTGATCCCTAGGTTGTTCCCTTTGACTCTTGAGGGAATACGGCCGGGGTAACCACTAACCAATCTTTGGGCTACAGCTTCTAGCCCAGCTGTAACCAGAGAGGGCTATCTCTGTTAGGTTTGTCACTGCTTTTAGTGAAGTTTTTAGGCTAGTTATGAAGTGAATTTTTTGGTTGTTTTTGTGTTTGGTTGGGAGGATGCTTCTGATAGCTTTTAATGTCTGTCTTCAGGTGAAGCTAATCCATTGGACAATGGGGTCTTGGACTATTGTTCCCTTGAGGTATTGACTGAAGTGTGGAGGTAAATACAGGGCCTGTATGTATCCTGTGAAACAAACTATAAAGATTGAGAGCGAAATGGAAACCACTTAGCAAAAAGCAATGAAGAATTCTTTACTTAAGCTGACTGGTGTGATAGAGATCTGTTATCTGGGAGCAATTTCTTGAATTCCTGAAATAACATGCTCTAGTGATGATACAGTATTAAAGGTAGCACTGAAGAATTACTCTTTAAATACCATAACTGAAGAAAACATATAAAAACAGCTAGGATTGAACTCAGGGTAATCGAAGATTAAATCCTGGGTTATTCTTTTTCCTGGCTATTTAGAGATTGAATATACGTGGGAAACATGAGAGATACAAGAAAATATGGCAAATATAATTGTAACAGAAAGGAATAAGGAAACTTATTGAGCCATGGAATACACAGGAATCCTGCAACTTTAAGCCACACACCAGCAAGTCACCATGAGAGACAATATCTGAAGAAGTCCCATTGTTCTTTGTATTAGCTGTCTGAATCTTTACAACATGAGAGTAACAGAAGAGAAAACGAGAGCTTTTTTACATCCGAAGTCCAACCCCTCTAAACAAACGCGAGGGGGAATATATAGATGTTTCATACAGAAATATCTCAGGTATTGAGTCAT
>APFE030228279.1:23266-57867 GCA_000404065.3 Pinus taeda
TTATACCGTCAGCTTGTTGGAAAACTTTTGTATCTGACCCATACCCGTCCTAACCTTTCCTTTGTTGTTGGCCTTGTTTCTCAGTTTATGAAAAACCCACATGAAAGTCATTGGAAAGCAACTAAAAGAATACTTCATTATGTTCGAGGTACAATTCAGTTTGGGATTCATTACAGTGCATAAGCATCTCCTCTATTGGTTGGCTTCATTGATTCTGATTGGGCTGGTGACCCTGATGATTGGAAGTCCACTGTTGTTTATGTCTTCATTCTTGGTTCTGGACCTATTACATGGGCTTGCAAGAAACAAAGTACCATTTCTCTTTCTTCAGTAGAAGAAGAGTATCGTGGCGTCATTGAAGCTAGTAAGGAAGCCCTATGGCTTCGTCAGATCTTATCAAAGTTTGGTTTTTAGCAACAACATCCAACTACACTTTGGTGTGATAATCAAAGTGGCATTCAACTATGCAAAGATCCAATCCAACATCATCACATCAAACACATCGAACTACACATGCACTTTATCGGAAAGCTCATTCATGACCATGTTCTTGAAGTGCACTATTATTCAACCGATGATCAAGTTGCAGACATCTTTACGAAGGCTCTCATAGAGGCGAAGTTTACTAAACTTCAATTTATGGTTGGAGTTCAGGAAGTTGTCACTAAGGGTGTATAGGCTCTAATGCCTCCTTCCTTCTCCTATTGTGTCATCTTTGTACATCCTTCAAATATATCCCAAGTTGTTCTTAATGGGGGATGTTAGGATATTCTGACACATAGGAAATACTTAAGTATAACTTGGTCTAGTGTATAGTTAGGTAAAGTGTGTTTCTTTAGTATGTACTTTTTGTAACTTACAATCCAATGGTCACGATATGTTATAGACATGAAGTGATCCGATGGTTGATTCTCTCCTCGGTATTACTAACACTTGATCCATGGATTAACACCTGATTGGTCCATGATCTCTATTTAAAGAGCACGAAGGGTCATTTGTGAGGTGACCGTTCATGGGATAAGCTTATGTAAATTTTCTTTCTTTTACATTAATAAATTTCCTGAAGTGGCCGCATTGGCTCTGGCCATGGATTGTTTCCCTCTTTGAGGGTTTTAACCACGTCAAGAATAATAGTGTACTGATCTGTGATCTGTTTGTGAGCGGTTTCATTTGGTGTTCTATCGAAGGAACTTACGCTGTAAATTCCTACAAATGAGTGCGACAACGGATATTTGATCCCATCAAAGAATACCATCGACATTGCTAGGGGATTGGCCTAAGGTATTGTCTAAGGCCTAAATCTATATAAGGAGATGGAGATCAAGTGTTAAAGTGTGCATGTGATGAATTATTTATGAATGACTTAATCTTAAATAGATTTGCACCAGGGAGCATGCAGATGGAGCAAACCTGTTAGATCTGAAATGAATACATATTGGATAATATGTTTAGGGTTTGATAGATTTGTAATGATGTGTGTCTGTAACAGTTTGTATGTCGAGATTTGGGTTTGACATAGGTTTTGTTGTGCAACGAAGGTATGACTCAGTGATTATAGATCTATACGTTGGTTTTCCATTGAGAATTCAAATACATACATAGATCTGCCTCTGGGTAGTCACGTATACATTTTATAAAATTTCAGAATATGTACGCAGTTATCAAGTATGAAAAGCGCATACATATGTGGAAGTGATTTATAAGTGTCGTGTACATTTGTTAGGGTTTTGTAGTATGAGTTATTAATGATGTTTGATCAATTCTATTATATTTGTTGTTGTATGTTGATGATGTCTCTCTCATAATAATTTGTGTTTAACAATTCTGGTTGGGTTGAATTGTTTATGGAATGATATGTTGACTAGGGATGATGCTACTGTGTGGTGATCTGTATCTTGTTCAACAATTTGTGATGAGTTTAGTATGTCATTCAGTGATTGATTTAGTGTGATAGTGACTTAGACTCATTTGTTAAATATTTGGATATCTATACACAAGTCCTCTTAAGGATAAGCGCATATATACGTGATTATGCTGCAGAACAATAACATATATATTATGACATATGGTTGATCGGGGTTTGCAATAGCATCAATTGTTTTTGTGATGGGTAACAGTGTTTGGATTAGTATATTGATAAGTAAATGTGCATTGATATGATATGTTCTAGTTTGATATGGTTGCAATAGTTGATTGAGTCTCAATGATTGATTTGATGATTTAGTGATTAAGTGATTTGATTTAGTAATTGGTTTCAAAAGTGTTATTAGATATTGGGCTTAAATGATGGGAGTGGGTCTAGTTTGAAAATATGATGAAAAGTGGCCTATAGGTTTGATGATATGAATCAGGTGGATCCAATATGAAATATTATGAAACGTGGTCCACAAAGGTGTTGAGAGTTGGAGCCTTTAGTGAGGAAGTCGTAGCTTCCTTCCAGTAGTTGTAAATTTGTTCATGGGGCTGGAACTCCCTTTCGGTGGGTGTCGGTAAACGAGATCGGGGGGTTGGAGCTCCCTTCTAGTGGGTGTTGGAGAATGAGAGAAGGTTGTAGTCTTCTATAGGTGGGTGCCTACATACTGGTCTGAGTCTGCGCCAATACAAGATTGTAAGATGTTTTCCTTTATAATAAAAAATGAAGACATAGACGACGACAACAGTGGTTTTCTCCCACATTGGGTTCCCACCTAAAAATCCTGGTGTTGCCATGTGTTGTTGTATTTCTTATGTGTGATGGATTATTCCATTCTTACTGCTCATGGTTATTGTTTAATTAAAGGCTAATGAAGTAATTATACATTAGTTAAAGTGGAACAAATGATGAAATACATGAAAAGTTAATGACAATAGCGTACACAAATCTGAATAAGAAATTCGAAGGTTTAAGTGGGTTTTAAAATACTAATTCACCCCCCTCTCAATATTTTTCCCAACAATTGGTATCATAGCAAGTCACTTCAATTGAATCTTAACTGCTTAGAGTGGATCAAGGATGATGAGAAAGAAGAATATAGCTCAAAGGAAGAAGTCAGAAAATTGTGGTAGTGATAACGATATATCAAATGCAGTGATAGTTATAGACGTCAACAAATATTCATCTTTGGGAGCGCCCTGCTTTCTATTGATAAAAAATGAAGGAGATAGTAACAAAGAATTATCACGTATGGGTTTTTGTTCTAATTATGGTCCATTTCATTGTCTATGTAATAATAATGATAGTGAAGATGACAATAAATCAATTGAACTTGCTCTCATGGGTAAAAGTGAAAGTAAGCATTCTAAAGAGATAACAGATTGAAAAAGGATGGCCCTTGAAGTAGAAGAACAAGGCAAGTCATAAACAATGGACAATGAATGTATGCTTATGCTAAGTAATGATAACTATCAGGAATGGAAAGGAGAAATAAAGTTTAAGTTAATGAACCAAGGATCCGACCTTTGGAATTTAGTATGTGTTGATTACAATAAATCCCATCCATCATGTGAACAATTACAAAATATTAATGTAGCATTAAATGTGATGTTTTGTAACATACCCAATTCAACTTTAGGAAATATTATGCACTATGAAACTGCCAAGGAAGTATGGGACAATATTCATAAAATCCCTGAAGGAATAACAATGAAAGACTGTTCATCAGAAGAACCAAAAGGTAACCTTATTTCTAAAGAAAATAATGATGTTATGTTAGATGGAGTTACTGATTCAGAAGAAGAAATGATAGAGGAAGTTCTTAATCTTAGAAGAAAACTCAATCTTGCTTTGAAAAGGATTATTAATCTTAAGGATAAGTTGCAGGCATACGATAACATAGATCATGTTGCAGTAGAACCTAAACAATATTGTGAAGGACTTGAAGTTGAGATAGTCTCTCTAGGAGTAGATCTAGAAAATTCAAACAAGCAAAAAGAAGAGCTACTTCAAGTATTTGAAGAACAAGAGAATGGGCTGAAGGAAGAGATTATCAAATTAAAGGAACAAGTGGAAGAAGGAATGAAGAAGCAATATCTAGAAAAGGAGGAGCAATACCAAACAATGGAGGTTGAGGTAAACACTTTAAAAGGTAAATTAGAAGAAAATGATAAACATTTGAGATTTCAAGATAGTACTAAGATTCTGGATAATATTATTAGTAGTCAAGGTCTCCTGCCATTAAATCTGGCCTTAGTTTTCTTGAAACAGTAAAAGGAGAATCTAGTTCATAGGCTTGTACAAGGATCTTGAAGGACAACAATATGAAATCTAAAATTCTCGTCAAAGAGATAAGAAGTCAACCACATCAACTTCCAAGGAAGATATATTTTCAAAATAAATCATTTGCTCCTAATAATAGAGACATTAATCGATTCTCTCCTCTGATCAATAATGTTGAATGTGTTATATGTCATAATTATGGACATGTTGCAGCAAATTGCAGAAGCAGATTGTTTCGACCTCAAGCAAATAGTTGCTTCATAGGAAGATCATTAGCTCCCAGGTACTCAGGTTTCTTTAAGGGATATTGTTTTGCTTGCTACATATTTGGTCACAAAGATATTGCTTGTAATAGAAGGAATATGAAACATGAATATTATGATTCCTCTACTCCATTTTCTAGTCATATAAGATGTTATGCTTGTAACAAATTTGGGAATGTAGCAAAAGAATGCAGGAACAAGTCAATGGATTGCCACAGACAACATGAAAAGTAATCATATAAAAACATTGATGTCAAAATACCTGAGAAAGATGGATCCACGAACTTTTCACATAATAAGCAGAAAGAATAAGAATAGATAAGGTGTGATCTTTCTCTCTGATCATTTGAAGATGAAGATGAATGGTACATAGACAATGGATGCCCTCATCACATGCCTGGAGATAAGAGCAAGTTTGAGTCTCTCAAGAAAAACATAGATGGTAAGGTTATTCTTGGAAATAGTTCTCCAACAAAATTTATGGGAAAAGGTAGAGCCAAAATTAATAAATATAGACGAGTAGGGAAGCTCAGGGCGATGGATGGACTTAGGGTTTGGGCGCAGGGGCACAAGTCGGAACCAGGGTCGGCTGGGCTGAGAGCCTAGATCCTTTTCAGGCGACGGAGCAGAATAGGGTGACGGAGGCTGGCAGTATGTCGGAGGTCAAAGCGTGGCATTAGTGGGGCAAGTGGCGAATAAGGACATGAGGTAGACAGCTGGGGGAAAAAATCGGTAGGTAGCTTTTCGGATCGAGGTAGGGCTTTGTTATTGTGCAACGAAGCCTGGGGAAAAGAGTAACATGCTGGCACCTTCCCCCGAACATCCCCAACATCGAACTTGCAGGAAGTTTCAAGACCTGAGCGGTTTTGTCGTGACTCTTTTCAGTAACCATGGTTAACCATAGCGAATTTGTAGACTTAGACCCAGCTCCAAAGGACATCTTATCGGTCTAGGGGAAGGATCTAACCGCCCGGAATTTAGAATGGTATTTCGGGGCACCAGGAGGTCATGGGAACAACTCTTTCTCTCCGAGAGGGTTAAGGAATACCAGACAGTTAAAAGTCATGTTGGAAGGAAACCTGGATCTGGGAGGTTCAAGCTCTCACGGCATCAAGGGTCTACAGGAGGTAAGCGTCTCGGAGGAAAACGAGTTGCATTCAAGATTATCCAACCCCATCCAAGATAGTAAAGGTAAGCCTTTCTCTTCTCACACATATCTATCAGGAGGACTCGAAGACATTGTGAATTATGGCTCAACCTTAGGGTTTAGGAACGACGAGGGAATTGAAAGGGCGTCGACAATCACCAGGGCCATCCTTGCCAAAGGCCTGGTAAGCCCTAGCAGGAATGAAGGATGGAAGGAAGCTGGATCAGGTGGGATTTTGGAACCACGCAAGAGTCTCTCTGGATATGGAACTGAGAAACAGGTTGTGGACCTTGAATTAACAAGGCCAGTTAATGACCCAAGCAACAAAGTAATTTCAGACCCCACTGTGATGAGGAACCCCATTTCGGAAAGAATCGAGTTGGAACGGCAAGAGGAGGTGAACATGAATGAGGTGAGCGAGAAAATAAGGGAGAAGGGTCTCAGGACCAGAAAGACAGGGGAAAAAAGGAAAAAACAGAGGCCGATAAAGATAAAGGACTACGAAGCAAATTTGGTTCTGGGAATGGATGTGCAGATAGAAGAGGCGTTGGAGGTGGCTGAATGTACGCTGGTAGGAAGGGCGAGAGGTAAAAAATACACAACAAATTTCATCATGTTCTGGGGAGAGCAGAATTGGTAGTCGGACCAAATCAAAAGTTTTAAGGTGTCGGTTTTAGCAAAAGGCTGGTTCATGGTGAGGTTTGAGAACAAGGAAGCGGCGGAATGGATTGTAGGGAGGAACTGGGCCTTTGGAAATATCAATGTGCTATTCAAAAGATGGAGCCCAATGTTTGATGCAATGCACGAAAAGACGGATGTTTTTCCGATATGGGTTCAGGCCCCGGGGCAACCCTCTTTCCTCTGGGTGGAATCAGTGTTCAAGTCCATAGGAAACATGCTGGGCACCTACTTGGAAGCGGATATGTCTTATCTTCAAACTCAGAACAAAGCGATGGCGAGGATTTTGGCTAGTTTAAACCCTCGAGGAGGACTAGCTGAGAAAATAAACATACAGTATAAAGAATTCATTTTCGAACAGCTATTGGACTATGAACATCTTCCTTTCAGATGTCATAGATGCCACGTCTATGGACATTTGGCTAGGGATTGCCCGTTGGGGAGGCGCCGAAGAAGGTATCAGAAGACGACAGACCAGGTGGAGAAGGTAGCGGAACATAATCTGTTTTTCCCGATGTTAGAGCCAACAGGGATTCAGGCCGAGGAGGCTATGGAGGTGGATAAACCTCAGGAGGGGAAGCCAATGGAGAAAGCCACTCAAGTCACTCTGGACAGAAGGGGGGCAGCTGGAATCGAGCTCGGGAATGGAGTATCGGCTCTGGAGACCATCATAGAATCGGGAGCCATTCCCAATACAATTCTCAGCAAGGACTTAAAGGGTATGTGTCTAGATTCAAGTAATCCATCTTTAACTAATTCCGAAATTAAAGATGCTTGCTTGTCTTCTAGAACACATATAAAAAAATGCATCCCTGATGATTAATCTCATGTTGAAAACCTTGATGTAAATTATGTTGAAAATTGTGTTGACAACATCTTGGCAGCCATCCCTTCCTTAGATCTGAATCGTGAAGATGATCCATATGAGGAGGCAAAGTCTGATCCCTCTCTTCCTGTATGCCACTATAACCTTAGATCTCTAGATAAAAAACCTGAGACCTTAGAAACGGTTGGTGGAATAGGTCTGACTCCTCCCTAGAGCCTGAAGAGAAAAACAAGGGGGAGGAAGTCCAATTTATCAAAAGCTCAGGTTAAAGCGAAGTATGATGTCGCTGATGGCAAACAAATGCCAATCCCTGGGGCACTTAGAGCAGTGAAACCCCATGAGAATGTAATAAAATGATCTTTACATCCTGGAACTGTAGGGGTTTAGCCAGTAAACCCAAAAAACTGGCTCTTAGGGAGATGGTTATGACTTCAAATGCCGACATCCTTTTTCTTCAAGAAACTTTAGGGAAATGTGAGGAAGTTGAATCAGCTTTAAATACCCTCCTCCCGGGCTGGCATTTTACTGCTATAGGCTCTATTGGACACTCGGGAGGACTGGCAGTTGGATACACGGAAGGGCGAATGAAGATTGTAAACCAATGGGGTATGAAGCAGGCGATGGGAATTGAGTTTCAATCACCTGAATTTGGTTTCCCGTTGATAATTTTAAACATCTATAGGCCTTTCCAGGGGAGGGTGAATTTCTGGAATGAACTCCTATCGAAATCGATAGTGAAAAGCAATAATTTGTTTATGGGTGGAGATTTAAACTTTTCCATTGGAAGTGCTGAGGCTTGGGGACCTTCGGCTAGGGAGGATTCTCTATCAGATTTCTTCCTAAATTCTTTAATCTCCAACAATTTGATAGATTTAAATCCAATAAAACTAAAACCGACATGGAGGAATCGAAGAGTAGGAGAAGCAAGAGTTGCTAAAAGATTGGATCGGTTCCTTATAAGCGAAGAGCTAACCTCCAGAATTCCAATGTTTAGACAATGGGTAGTAGAGGGAGGATCTTCGGATCACTTTCCAATCTTTCTAGAGCTTTCAAAGCCCACTCAGAAGCCGACAACACCTTTCAAGTTTAATGCATCATGGCTGCAAGAGGACTCTTTCAATAAGTTGTTTAAAGGAGCTTGGGTGCATCCAGTCAGAAGCTCATCAGAGGAAAGGGGGTTTCTGTTTATGGAAAATTTAAAAAGATTAAAGAAAGCTACTATCGAATGGGCCAAGGCCAGGAAGAAAAAGCAGAACGAGGAATTAATCCAAATAAATGAAGAACTCCAAAGGTTTGAAAGTACTGAGTTAGATGGCTATGCTTTCCAGGAATCAAAGGAGAAGATCCTCTCTCTTGAAAAACATAAAAACCAAATTATTTTGGCTAGAGAAGAGGAATGGAGGTTAAAAAGCAGAGTGATATGGCTAAAAGTGGGGGATGAAAATACGAGATTTTTCCATAATTATGCAAAAGGGAGGAAAAACGCGAATACAATATGGAAATTAAAGAATGAAGAAGGTAGGGAGGCAAATACCCTTGAGTCTCTCTCAACCTTGGGATGATTCCATTTTCAGAACATGTATGCTGATCAAGGTGAGATTACCATTGTAGAAGTAACCAAGACTGCTCAAAGCTTCCCTCGGTATGTGGAGGAGGAAGAAGCGGAGGATATGATGAGTGAAGTCACAAAGGAGGAAGTAGAAAGTGTTATTAAATCAATGGCAAGAGACAAAAGCCTTGGCCTGGACGGGTTGACCATAGAACTCTTTCAACATTCCTTCGACCAGATAGGAGAAGAATTAACAGAAGTGGTCGAAGAGTCTAGAAGGAAGGGAGAAGTTTACACCCCGTTCAATGCAACTTTCATAGCTCTCATTCCTAAGAAGGAAGTCCCTGAATCATTTGAAGACTTCAAATCTATTTCTCTGTGCAATCGTATCTACAAGATTATTACAAAAGTGATTGCGGTCCGAATAAAGGCGATACTATCAAGATGCATCTCCAATGAACAGTTTGGGTTTTTGGATGGCCGACAGATCCATGAAGCTATAGGTGTGGCGCAGGAGACATTGCATAGTGTAAAGAAGATGAATAGGAAAGGAGATGTTATTAAAATCGACTTATCAAAAGCCTATGATAGAATAAATTGGATATACCTCAAGATGCTCCTAACACACTTAGGCTTCAAAACGGACTTCATCAGCTGGATCATGGGGTGCATCACAAATGTCAGCTTTGCAGTTCTCATAAACGGTGTAGCCACCCCCTTTTTCAAAGGGCAAAGGGGTTTGAGGCAAGGATGCCCCCTGTCACCCTTGCTTTTTCTTTTAGTTACAGAAGGATTGAGCCAACTGATTCTAAAGGCCAAAAGGGAAGGCAAGGTAAAAGGCCTAGAAGTGGCAGTCAACATGTTCATATCTCATCACCTTTTTGTTGACGATATTTTGGTGTTCTTAAGTGGAAATTCAAATGAAATAAAGGAATTAAAAAATATTTTTGACCTTTTCATGAAAGCTACAGGGATGCAAATAAACCTCAGGAAATATCAGCTAATCCTGGAAGGTTTGACCAGGCATGAGAAAGCACAGATTTCTTTAGTTTTTCCCTTTGATATGCGTAACATGGAAACTCCCTTCACGTATCTAGGCTTCTGGCTGAAACCCAATGCCTATAAGAAAAAGATTGGAACTGGCTGATTGCTAAAATTGAAGCCAGAGTTACGCATTGGACTTATAAATGGCTGTCCAGAGCGGGGAGATTGACATTAATCAAGTCAGTGCTTCTAGCCATGCCGATATATTGGGCAGCGTTAACATGGGTCCCAAAAGGGATCCTGGATAAAATAAGAAGGATATGCTGTAGATTTCTCTGGGCTGGTTCAAAGGAGGATTCTGTCCTTCCATGGGTCGCCCGGGAGAAAGTGGCAAGGCCAAAAGAATGGGGAGGATGGGGGATAAAATATCTTTATGACTTCAGCCTCTCTTTGGCAGCCAAATTAGACTGGAGAATCATTAAGATGGAAAAACTCTGGACGAGAGTTGTTAAGAGAAAATACATTGATCCGGTACCATTAGAAGATTGGATCAGGGATCCAAGAAAAAAAGAGAAAAATGTTTCGGTGGTTTGGAAAGCAACAGTGGAGGTCTTCAAGGTGATTGAACAAGGTTTGGCATGGCAGATTGGTAATGGGGAAAATCTGAGGGTAGGGAAGGACCCCTAGGTTGGCTGTAATGAAAAATATGCTCTTTCCCCTGGTTTAATCAGTCACCTCGAATCAAAAGGCATCCTCCTTTTCTTAATACAGGTGGAGAAAGTTGGTTTCTCTACAATATGGGGTCAAGCTTGGGAAACTGGAGAAGAATTAGATTTAAGGCCCCTCTGATGGAACGAGTGGAAGGAGTATGTCCAAGAACTATCCAGATCAAATGTTAGGTTGAAAGACAGGTAGGATCAATTGCTATGGGCCCACGCGGATTCTGGATCTTACTCCCCAAAATTCGGGTACAAATTCATAATGTCAAGGAAAGGATGGGGAGAACCGAAATGGTGGGCAAAGAATTTGTGGAAACTCAAATGCCCAACAAAAGCCAGACTTTTCCCGTGGTGCATTCTAAAAAGGAAAACTCCTACATGGGACGTCCTTCAATCTAGATATATGAAAGGCCCAGGGAGATGTACTCTGTGCAAATCTGAAGCTGAAACCATCAATCACCTGTTTGTAGTTTGTCCAACAGTTAAAACTGTGTGGGCAGAGGTTGGAAAACTGATAAACAAAAAGATAGAATGGGTAGGTGAAAACATCCCTGAGGTCTGGGACAAATGGTGGAAACAATATCCTGAAGGAAACATACGGAATTTACCTCCCATCATCTGTTGGGGGGTCTGGATTGCCAGGAACAGGAGTATTTTTTAGGATAAGGAAACCTCATCAACTCAAATAGCAATTCAGTGCTCTTCTATCTACTCAAACATCCCGGAATCAGAGGAGGAAAGAACTCCTAGACAGATAAGGGAAGAACAGATTAAAGAAGGCATCCCATTTGCATATTTTGATTGGGCTTCACAGAACAATAAGGTTGGAGCAGGGATGATCATTTACATAAATACGAATCAGTCTTTAAAAGCTTCAGTGGGGCTAGGGTCAGGAACAAATAACTTTGCAGATATGTCAGCCTTAAAACTTCTTCTTTGTTGGCTCATCCAAAGGAATATCTTCACGATTCAGATCTTTGGAGACTCCCTAAATGTCATAAACTGGGTTAGTGGCCCAAGAAACTGCAAAAATTACACGTTGAAACCATTATTAGAAGAAATATAGGCCTTAAAAATATCTTTTAATAGCTTCTCTTTGTGCCATACATACAGGGAGCACAATGGATCATCATGCAAACTTTCTAAGGAAGGTACGCAACAGAATTTGGGCAGTTGGAAAATTGTAGAGGAGGATCAGGGACAAATCCGTGTGTCGGATCAACCACCACACTTCTAGCTACCGAGGTGCTGATATAGTTTTCTTTTTATCATCTTTTTGATATCCATGACACAATTTTTTTTTTGGAATACTGTAAATATTGGAACTAGTTATACTGCTTAATAACTTTTTGTATGGGTTGTTTTCCTCTTCCGAGGAGACCCAGGTTTAGACTTGATTATGTCTCTTTTGAAAGGTCCTTCAAGCATTATGGCTGGAAACGAAAAAAGACTAAGTTTTTACGTTTTCAGAAGATACATAGACAGGTGGTTCTTCACAGAAAGGACAGTTCAGTTTTGTTTGAAGCAGCTGTATGATATTTCTCGAATGCTATGGCATATGCAATGTAACTTTTTATCTAGTTGATAAAAAGGTTCGCTTTTTTCTCCGAAGAAAATAAAAATAAATATATATATATATATATATATTATATATAGAAGAGTAATAGATACTTTATTAGTTTAAGGGTTAAAGCAGAATATTCTAAGTGTAGGTCAAATGGCGGATAAAGGAAATGTAATTGTGTTTACATCCACCAAATGCAAGGTCATAGATGAAGAAATTGGAAAAGTCATAGCAAGAGGATACCGAGATTCAGACAAATTATATGTATTTAAAGAAATGAATTATTGTAGAAATGAGCAGGATAGTTCCTCTTCTTCTGAATCAGAGTAAAAGAAGACACTCTCTACTGTAGTACATCGTTCTTAAAATAATACTTCTCATAGTGACTGCATAAGTGATGTGAGGTACATGGCCTCATGAAGAGCAGGAGAAGATTATCAGGATCAATAATGTATGATCTCAGGGGGAGATATACATGTGTATATACTGATGATGATTTCCATGTTGTTTTGATATTCATGTTGTTTATATTACTGACAGTGCATTTGATGTAGTAACAGTGAAACAAGAACATACAATACAGGCTCAGGGGGAGCTGTGGCTATGAAATTTCAGCATTTTACTTCCTGTATGTGGATATTATGAAGTATAGTCGCATATATACGCAAGTTTTGATCTAGAAAATTGCATATGTTTCTTTGAGATGAAGAAACAATGGGACAAACTCAGGGAAAGTCGCTGATATGCTTCAATTAGTTTTTTTTTTTTTTTTTTTTTTTTTTTTTTTTTTTTTTTTTTTTTTGCTCTCAGGTTCTCACATTGGTTGGTCACAGTTTGTTAATGCTCAGATACTACTTAGAAGTAGTATTGGCTTATGATGGTTTATGACTTGTTGCAATATGACATTGTTGCTTTGGTTTTTTTTATGGCTTTACTGATTGATGAAGATGGATATGATCATACCTGACAATGAATAGTTGGCACAGGCCAGGGGGAGCATTTGCTATGATTCTAATAGTACATTGTTGGCATTATGATTTGTTAAGCATTCCTTGTTGCATGATTATGTTCATGATAAGTATATATATCATTGATGATGTGTAGTTGTTGTTGCTGAAGATACATATGTTGTTGTTATTCTGTCATTAGTGATGATGAAATCTTGGATATATATTGGTTAAAGTTGCACTTAGTGGAGCTAATTATACATGAAGAGGATATGCATGCCATGGTCCTTATTGATATTGGTTGATGACAATGAGTTTCACTCACTACTTATATGTTGTTTTCATTATGTCTTTAATGATAGATAGGTTGCATATGGTGCAGTTATGGATGATTCTTAAATATATTGCTTGAGATACATGTGAAAAGTTGTTATGATGTTGGTCTTGGTTCTCACATACATTACATGGTGATGATGCATGAAGCTTATGGATGATTACTTGAGTTTCATATTGGTGAAGTTGTCTATGATGTGATAATTATTCATGCATGAAGATAATGGCCAAGAGAATGATATTGTTGCCTATATGAGGAAAAGGCAGATTACATGAAGACAAGAGGATGGTTATTGACATACTTCTATATCTACTGGGTGATTCTCTGAGACATTGCATATTCGGTCACATGTTGATGTTGTTGAAGATTGATGCTACATTGCTCTATCTTAATTCATGGTGATGATAAAGATGTTTGTGTTGCAGGATCCTTTATGGTTTATGATGGTTGTTGATGGAAATCATGGTCTTTCTACCTCACTATTGAGGTCTCTGGTTTTGGTTATAAATGTAATATTTGTCTCTTGATGTAAAGGTCATGTAAAGACCCATGATGTAATAATTGTAATATTCTGTCATGTTTGGACTTTTGGGGTCAAGTCAATTATGAATGTAATCCTATTATTTTGGGCATTTGATGTAATGTTGAGTCAAATATGTAACCCCACTGTGATGGGTGACTGATGTAAGCATGAGTCCTTGGTGATAGGAAAGGCCATATTTGGTTGAGTCATAGAGTCATGTACTACAAAATGTTTATCATATGCTTAGGGGGAGGATGGTTAGTATACAATATTCGTCTTCAATAGATCATATCTACAGTGCTCATCTCTACAAAGGGAGTGTGAAGTCTTCATTCAGCTTTGGTTATCCCTTTTACCTTGATGTCAAAGGGGGAGAGAAGTTTCGTGTTTGAAGAAGAATGCTTGGTGAGAAGCTTGGTATGCTTATAGATGTATTTATAGGTGGTGGTGACTAAACACCAAAGTGGTTGCCATCAAGTCTAAAGGGGGATATTGTTGGAATTATGACTAATGTGTTGTCCTTGATGGAAACCTACTTCATAAAGATGTCAACGTGATGTTTATGCAGATTATACAAGTGAGATAGACAAAGGAATAGCAGTTCAAAGACAGAGGAATGATAAAGGTGAAGTTTAGGAAAGTATACGCGGGTCATGTGAAGAAAGACCATGTACGTACATAAGCAAGAATGATGAAGAGAAGTCATGTGCAGTTTCTACACCATGGTATTAAGAATACCAGGGGCCTTTACCATGGTATTGGCCCATAGTAATGAGTGAGACAACGAATATTATTCCCGTCAAGAATACCATTGACATTACTAAGGTATTGGCTAAGGCCTAAAGCAATATAAGGAGATGGAGATCAAGTTTTAGAGTGTGCATGTGATGAATTATGCTGGCGTTCTCATGTGTTGTTGTATTGCTTATATGTGATGGTTTATTCTGTTGTTTATTTTTTAATTAAAGACTAATGAAGTAATGATACATTTGTTAAAGTAGAATAGATCATGAAATATATGAAAAGTTAGTTAATTGGAAATGCGTTGTTTTCCTTCATCATAGTTGTGCACATATGGAGGTTTACTTAATGACAATAGCATACAGAAATATGAATAAGAAATTGGAATCGTTAAGTGAGTTTTAAAATACGGATTCACACCCCCCTAGTATTTTTCCCAACAAACATGCATCATACTCTAAAGCTTTTAGCTTAGCCACCAATGACTACGTGGCGTGACACTCATTTGTGTTGTTGTAACATCCCTTGGTTAAGATTTCATGTAATAAAGTCTTGGATCTCTCTCTCTATTTTCTTTATTATCTCATAATTTTTCACACTTAGAACATTCTTGGATCACTCTAGCATTGGAGGAAGGAAAAGGAAAGTAAGGAACATGCAAGGAAAAGTTGGATCAAGCAGCTTCAATAGGAATACTTACAGGTAATAGGTTGCATGTGTGATTCCCTAGCTGGTTAGTTAATGCATGTATGTATTTGGTTCTTTTGTTGTCATTGGCATGAGTTTTTCTAGGAGTGACAATGGTTTCAACCTTGCCTTGCCATTTTCGGTTAGTCGTGGTGTGATGGGGTTCTTTCAATTGGTTGAGATTTGGATTTACATATGGTTTAGAACCAGGTGAGGTGGTCTTAGGAAAATTCCCAAGGGCCTAGGAATCCCTTGACTGATTTTGGTGGGATTGCGGTAAATCCTTAGGGGGGAGACGAACAAATTTCTCAAGGTATTGGTGAATAAATCTGAAGGGATCTAAGCTTGTTTAGGGCATAGTTATCCCTTGAACGGTTTTGGCAGGATTGTAGTAAAGCCTCATTGTTTATGTTCTTATTTTGGGCCTAGTGATCCCTTGACCAGTTTTGGCGGGACTGTGGTAAAGCCTAGTTGATCATGTGCTTGCTTCGGGCCTAGGAATCCCTTGACTGGTTTGGCGAGATTGTGGTATAGCACAAGGAAGCCCGAGTTTTTTTGCCTTCAGTCCCACATTCATGCTTGGAATATGGCATGGGGGTGATTAGCTAAAAGAAATATTTGGTTCAACCCAATCTATGGTCGAGTGGTGTGTGGAAGTCACTCACTTAATTGGCTTTTGCATATGCTAATAAGAGCTCTCTTTCCTCTTGTATTCCATAAGTATTTGTACTTGTTGTTATGTGGCTTTGATGGCTATTGTTTTATGGTTATTATTCTTGTTATATGTTGTTTATAAGCATGGTTCCATTGCAGGTCCTAGCTATGGCCCTTGATGTATTTCATTTTTTGATGAATGGTTAATGAATGCATGATCTAACTAATGTTATTGCAACTATTACAAGAGGGCATTAGACCTTCTTGACGATCCTCAGATAAGTATCATACCCATATGTTCAGATATGCATTAATGGCTTGTAAATTACATATTCACCATATGTTTGATGAAATGAATGTCATGGTTAGGCCTACTTAGTAATTGATCAAGTTTTGTATGAATGGCTTTTTCTTATTATTATTTATCATTCTGGAAAGTCTCATTAAGTTTTGGGAAGTAGTTTGGAGACAAACACTGAAAAGGTCGCAGTTGCAGGCTCATAATCAAGAAATTGGGACTGCAGTTGCTACCTTGCAGGCTTATGCATGCGGCTTGATGCCTTTAGTTGCATGGATGCCTTATCATGCAAGAAACTGGGAGCCCATGTAACAAAAAGGGCAATCTGACTAAGGGTTTGGGCACCTAGAGGGGTTGTTTAACTCTTGGGGATCCTGTAGCTACTGAGGAAGGTCAGTAAGGTATTATTTTGTTGACTTCATTTCCTTCAGGTGATTTAGGAGGCTGGTTCATGTCATAGTAGCCCTCAACTCATGTTTACCCTGGCAAGGCAGTGAAAGTGGGTAGATATGGGAAGGGTGGTTATAGGGTGGTATAAGAGCAGGTTTTCATTATGTTTGGGTGATATATGATACCACTGGGTGGTATCAGAGCATGGATCAATACTTGGATTGAATGGGTAGAATGTGTTTGTCATACATGCATGTTAGTTGTCTATGTGTATGTTATGCATGCATTATATCTAATCGGTGTTATAGTTTGTGACATCATGCATGGTAACTGGATGATAATTGAGATGATGTTGGTATATTGATATGATTATGTATGTACATGTATCATGCTAATTTGTACTGATTTTGTAGAGGAGATAACCTCCCCTGAACTTCGCCGATGTATGTTGATCATGTGTGTATTTGGTTATTTGACATGGTATGTTTACATGAAGAAGAGGATCAAATATGAATAGAAAAATGGTGGATTATAGTTCATTAGACTCCCCTTACAGATCATATGAACAACCAAGAGATGAGTACTCTCCAAACATAGCAGAAACCTTGAGAAGTTTAAAGGCAAAAATCAAAAGTTGCAAGGTAGATAATGAAAAAATTATTCAGTCACAGGAAAGACTGGTCAGGGTACAGGAGAAACAAGCAGAGGTAAATGCAATTATCCTTTAGAGTTTATTGAACTTGTAGATACATGGACAACCATAGATCAGTTATGGACAGGAGGATAGGACTAATGGGGCATATTGCAGTAGGTCTCATGGTGGGCACATGTCAGATAGAGATGACACTGTTAAAGATGGCATGTTCTTGGATACATTTGATAGGAGAGGTAGTGGAAATGGGTTCTATTCTAGTTCTGGTTTAGACATGTATCATGGTCAACATCATTAGGAGTGAGAGGGGATACTTTCCAGATGAGTTCAAGAAAGCCAAACCACTTACATTTGATGGAGAATTGAAGAAACCGGAAGACGTAGAGAAATGGTTGCTTGGAAGGAAGAAGTTCTTTGAGTTGCATGATTATACAGAGAACATGAAGGCCATGATAGCTATTTTCAGTCTTAAAGGGAAAATAAACACCTGGTGGGAAGATGTGAAGCTTGTTAGAGGTCAATGCAATTATCCTTTAGAGTTTATTAAACTTGTAGAGACATGGACAACCATAGATCAGTTATGGACAGGAGGATAGGACTAATGGGGCATATGGCAGTAGGTCTCATGGTGGGCGCATGTCAGATAGAGATGACACTGTTAAAGATGGCATGTTCTTGGATACGTTTGATAGGAGAGGTAGTGGAAATGGGTTCTATTCTAGTTCTGGTTTAGACATGTATCATGGTCAACATCATTAGGAGTGAGAGGGGATACTTTCTAGATGAGTTCAAGAAAGCCAAACCACCTACATTTGATGGAGAATTGAAGAAACCGGAAGATGCAGAGGAATGGTTGCTTGGAAGGAAGAAGTTCTTTGAGTTGCATGATTATACAGAGAACATGAAGGCCATGATAGCTATTTTCAGTCTTAAAGGGAAAACAAACACCTAGTGGGAAGATGTGAAGCGTGTTAGAGATATCAAGATAAAGGAGTCGAGCTGGCATGAATTCAAGAGACTTTTGAGGAAGAAGTATTTGCTAGGGAGATAATATGATGGAAAAGCCATGGAGTTCTATGAGTGAAGATGGGATTAATGTCAGATGAGGAGTACACGACTAAGTTCCTAGAGTTGTTGAGGTATGTATCGTATCTTAAGGATGAGAAAACCAAAGTTCATATATTTATGAGTGGATTGTCATTAGGATTTAAGGATTGGATTGAGTATGATGAGCCTCTGTTGCTGGAAGAAGTCATTGGGAAGTTGAAGCACTATTATGAGCAATCGAAGCATAAGACTAAGTCTAAGTAGGGTTGGAAAGGGAATGACAAGACTAAAGGTAAATGGCCACCGAAGCAAACTATATCTTATGATGCAAGTGAGAAAGAGAATGTTGTTCCTTACAAGAAGTTTAATGCAGTAGAGAAGGGACATGGGTCACAACCTAGAGAGTAGTAGAATAGAGGTGATGGTAGGAGAGAGTTATAGTGTTGGGTATGTGGCAAGGAGCATCTCAAGAAGGATTTCCCATCATAGCAAGGTGGTAGGCTTTAGATCTATAGTGCTTAGGAGGCATAGATAGTTGGGGGTGTTGGACGTAGCATTCCTTGGATCTATGTAGCATTGAATAACAAGCAGGTAAATAACCAGGCATCTATTATTGAGATGGAAGGTAAGCTATGTGATCGAGTTGTTTCTATTTTGATTGACCCTGGACCTAATTATAGTTATGTTAACATTGAATTGGTTTATAAGTGTAGTTTGAGAAAATAAGTGCATGCAGAGTCTTATTCGATATAGTTGTCTATAGGTACTAAGAAAAGAGTTCATCATTGGGTAAGAGCTTGTGCATTTGAGTTGAATGGTATGCCTACGTAAGCGCATTTGCATGTGCTTCCATTGGGATCATACAATATGATTATGAGTATGGATTTGTTATACCTTCATAGGAATAACGTGGATTGTTATGAAAAGGCTATTGAGTTCTTGGATGAGAAGGGAGAAATAGAGAATCTTGCAGGGTAAGAAGAAGGCGATATCAGTTAGAATGGTTACAACTATGCAGGTGAAGCGTAGTCACAAGAAATGGTGTGTATTATTTGTAGCTCATATTTCCACTCATAAGGGTAATGATGTTAAGGATGCAGAAGTCTTGAATAGGTACTCAATTTTGTAGCATTTTTAGGATGTATTCCCAGTAGATATTTCAGAGTTACCTCCCCACAGGGAAGTGGACTTTTCTAATGAGTTGGTACCTGTTACATCGGACAATCCCTCTTGCCGAAGAGAGAAACCTCCCTAGATCCTAAATGGAAACTAGAAACAATCATGACAATTGATCTAACTCTCCCCTAAGTTGAACTTTTTCGAATTATAAGCAATATAGCTAATGGATGAGCCTCTTACCCATTTCCAAAATGCCTGATGAAGATCCCTTGTTGTGATTTGATGCAGTTCTTCAATGCTTGATAAGACCTGCAAACATAGGCCATAAAAGGATCAAAAGCACACGTGATATAATAATCCAAACAACTTAGCCTAATTATCAAGGAAATTAGGGATTGAATTTGCCTTAATAAACATTATAAACAATTGTAAACCATTCATCATTCACATAAGACAAAATCATTGGGAGAAAGTGTTCATTTGTATTAATCAGAAAATAATAGGAGCCTTACAACCTTCGCCTTCAATCTCCTCCTTAGATGACAAGCTTTCCAATCTCAAACCAACAACATAAGTTTGTTTTCTCTCAATTCCGACCTCCTCAATCCCTCTACCCTCTAGTCATTTTATAGACCAAGAGGAGGAAGTTTCAGATCCATATGAGGAGGATGAGACTCCTTTATTGAGGGATTAGTTTACCATGAGAAAAGGGATGGAGATGCATCTTCTGAGGGTTATAGTTCGAATAGTCATCACCTGGAAGCTTTCAGTTGGGAAATATTCAACCAACTATGTTTCTAGAATGCACTCTTTATTTTTACTTTCAAAAATTCACCTGCATGGGTTTATAGTGGCATGCAAAGCGCAACTCTGTGTTGTTCTCATAGTCAATTTCAGCGCATGCGTAGGAAACTCTAGAGAAAACAGTGTAGGTGGAACTTAACAAGGTGTGGCTGCTATTTTACTCAAATTTCTCATGTACTTCAACATATTTTAAGTTATTTGACTTCTGAAGGAGCTGGTTCAAACATGTTCATAGATGGTAAAAATATCCATAAACTGATCAAGTGTGATGGCAACAATTTGACATGTAACAAACTTCCTCCTAAAATGTGAAGTCTGTAAAAACAAGTTTAAAAGATTGAAGCACTTTATCATTCCAAGGATTGGATCAAAGGCAATGGTCGAAAACCTGCAAGGAACATTCAAGGGAACACAACGAAAATATATATCAAAAATCATCTTTGAGGTAGGCATTCCCATACTCAGAGTAAAGCAAACTCAATGAACAGGCATGGAAAAACTAAGATCATATAGATGGTAGACACAACATGGATGCAACCATCTATCTACATAATCATGAATATAAAATTGCCTCACGACCTAGATTGATGAAACTAGATCCAGGGTCTTGATCTCCATCTCTTGATCCATAATATGATTCTAACCATGCGAGTGAATGTATCGAAGTCAGACATAACAAAAACCACTTGATTACTAGTCAATAATGTGAACCGTTAACAAGTGTGAGAGAAACCACCAATTATGACAATGGTTCTCAAGGTACTCCTAGTACAATCTATGAAGTGCGAATATATGATCTGAAGTCGAGAACTTCATAAAATCATTCGATCGAAGGCCAATGATGAGAACCTGTCATTGGAAGCGAGAAACCTGCCATTAAGGCACGCAGGATTCAAGGTACTGAAGGTATCTAAATCAACTCCCTAGATAATGAGCTGAATTTGATAGGAAGCGATTCGTCGTAGGAAAGCCTACAACACGAAACATGATATCAATTTTTGAAAATAGTTTGTAAGGACTTACTCAAGGATGGATGACACGAATGAAGGAAAAGAATTTTCAAAGGGATTTGAACTGAGGTTGAACTTCTCTTGAACACATAATGACACGACAATGACTTGGCAGCATTTGACTTAACGATAATACCCAAAACCATGAAGACTTTCAATGAGGTTAGATTAATTGTAACGCAAATGGATTTCTCAACCCGGACATGAATGTGATGGAGTGTCATGTTCAAGAGTGACATGCTACCTTTTAAAAATGATAATTTAAAATGGACACCTTCCCAAATTTCCCCCCAACATTACTAGCAAGTACCTCTTTATTTTTTACAAGCTTGAGGAGGATAACATATGCTTGGACTGTAAGCTCATCCTTCATATGAGTCCATTGAAGTATTTTTAATGAACCCTAAGAAGGAGTTGTTCGGCCTCGTTATGCTTAATGAGTCTTGTATTGTTTAATTTTTTACGAGTCTAGTAAAGGGGTGACTCGATGTCGTTTTCTTTTAAGAGTTTGAAAAAGACACAAAAAGGAAACTCATTCAGTTCTTTTACCGTAAAATTTTAACGAGCCCCGAAAAATTAAAGCTCGGCGTTTTTCATTTTTAGATAGTTGTAAGAAAAACATACGTAGACTCCATCAGGTACTTTTTCATCAGTTTAGTCTCTCAGGTTCGAAAAACGATAAAATAATACAAGAGAAAACTCTTTTGACCATGTTTGGTTAATGTATACCTTTTTCGTAAACAGTCTTGGCTTAGTTCGTAAAAGGGGTAAACTTATAGTGAGTGGATAGTTGTTCATTTACTTTTACGAGTTCGAACAATCAAGTACTCGAAGATCTTTTTGTTTTGAAAGAGTCTCAAAAGTGCTTAAAAGATGACTCCATGTTTTTCGCTTTTTGTAATTTTTTAAGAGCATGAAAAGTGATGAAAGTCTTCTAAAATGTCAAAAATGATTAATCTTGACTCCGTAAACGATCTTACATATTTAAACTCAATAACTCGTCATAACTTATCAAAAGGGGCATTTTCCCTACCAAAAGGTTCAAAACATAAAAAATAATAATTTTTAAGCTTCAAAAAATTATAAAAGTGGGAAAAAGTAGTTTGTTTTTACCATTTGCATTTTCACCAGTTTAAAGCAGAGAGAGGGGTTTTTACCGTCAAACTTCCAGGACTGATTCCAAGCCAACTAGTGGATGAAATCACGCACTATTTCTTCCAAGTAGAATATCTCTCCATAACTTAGATTTTTATCCATTTAGTTTTCCATTTCAAGCTTTCATTTTATTTTTGGGGACAAAACCTTGTTCAAAAATGCACCCTCAGCCCTGCGCAAGTTTCTTTCAATTGGGCCCATGCAGGTCGATAAAATTTTCCACATAGAAAACCTCGGTCTGTGTGGATTTCTGCAGGAAAAATTTGCGCAGTTGCGCCCTGTCCATAAAAGAGCGGCCACGCAGGTGTCGGGGGCTAATTTTTAAACAATTTTTTACCAATAAAAATGTGAAATGAGTTTTAAAAAATGTTTCTAATTGCTTTAAAATCTTCATTTTAGGTCACTTGATTGCTCGAAAATGGAGTGGAGGGAAAGAGAGCATGAAGCCAATGATTTGGTAGCTTTGGCGGATCCGGCCACCATGCAGGCTCTCAGGACTTATGGCCTCCTGAAATACTGGCTTATCGATGGGATTGAAAGCTCAGGTACATTTGATGTCTTGGTTGGTAAGGACCTAGAATGTCCAGGAACAGTGCTTTGTGATCGCTGATCATTGCCTCGCCATCGATGTTGATGATATCTATTTCCTGACTGGGTTGTCTCATCGGGGAGTCGATATTTCACTATTCGGATTGAGGACTGGGGGAGATACTACTAATGGATAGCTACTGCGCTTTTCCAGGGGTGAACCACCCAAGGATGGACAAATTGACATTCAGTCCATCAAACTTTTACCCTTGACAACCATTTGTTTTACTATTTGCAAATAGTGTGGGAGTGATTCCCTTCATCTAGCCACATGGGCATAGATGCAGACGACCGTGGAATGCTGGGAATCCATAGTATACTACTGGTGTGAGGCAATGGTGGTGAACATGAAGGGCCAGTTGACTAGGTGCAAGAATGGAAAACTGAAGAATTTCAGTTATGGTGCCATTCTTATTACTTTTTCCCTAGAGAGGGTTCCTATTCTTTGGCCACAACAAATTCTGGTAGATGAGGGGGGTTCGAGGGATCCACACATGATGAGGTGGGTTGCACTGATGGCACACCATGGAGGTGATGGGCCCATAGTGAGGTATACGATAGAGTTTTTTGACTAGTTGGGCCAACAGATTGTTTCAATCGAGGACTTTCCGTATGCCGGGATGCATTACAGAAGTGATCCTGATATCCCACTTCTAGTTGGAACTTAGTGGGGTGATTTAGGTAAGAATTTCTCATTTCGACATATTTTCAAATTTTCAAAATTCTAAGTGTTTTTTGTCTTCAAAGGCTAATTATCCAAAATGCATGTGCAAATGTGGGTCCAACCCGACTAGCTGGGCTTATACGGTAAGCAGCCTATAGTAGTTGCAGAAGTGAAGCTAGAGGTAGAGGACATCCTGACAGAGTTGGAGCTTAACCTTGAGAGGTTGACTTCCAACATCCCAGAGACTGGGACCGATGACATTCCACGCGCCTATTAGAGACATGTAGTTGGGGTTACAGGGCCTCTCAGATGTTTGTTGCGTCGAGTTGCTCGTGCTATCATTTGTTATCATGAGCATCATCATGCCTAGATTTTCTAGTTTCTAGGACCATTTTTGACTTTTTGGTGTCAGCATATTCAGAAAATAAAAGGCCACGGGGCCTTGTGTCCTCAGATGACATATTTTGTAGACACACCCAAACTCTATTTTAATGAAAAATCTACTACTTTTTACCTATGTTTATCTTGACCATTGTATGAACGAATATTGTTTTTAATTTACAAATGTTACAAATGTCTATTTAACACATGATTCACCAATGCATTTGTTAATGCATTTAAATATCTCGGAATGTGTTGATTTTCGATGTAATCAAATTGCCTTTCCATGAGATGGACTTGTAAAAATACTCTTAACATGGTTGGACTCCTTACTATATAGACATCGTTTAAATGTAATACCACGAGCTGCAAATCTAACCTAACGATCAAACGTCAGATACCAAATGTGATGGCATTAGCTAATAGCTGAATGATTGTTCTATATTCCGCTATGTTGTTCATTGTTTGACTGAGACATATTCCATGAATAGAGACTAGCTTATCACTGGGTGAATAGATAACCCAGGCTATGGAAGATAAATTCTGAATACTACGACTAGCACCATTAGCAAAGCCAATGTAAGTCTGAGAGAACGTCGACATCTGTAAATCAAGTGTAAAAACGAGATAACCAGGAGTAGTAGAAAATGTGAAAACACCAATTATCACACGTTCCTAAAAAATGGTAAATAATGTAAAAATATTCACCAAAATTTTATGCAAAATATTTCTTTAGGTAAAGACCATTTCAGGTTTTCCCAGAGGAACACCATTGTAATCAACCAGCTCATAGGCACCTTTATATAATATGTGTTTTATGATGTAAGGGCCATGCCACATGGGCTCGAATTTCCCTGCACCTAACTTGTCATGAGCTTGATCATAAACCAAGACTACGTCACCTTCTGAATATGTATGCAAACTAACGTTTTTATCATATTTTGCTTTAACACGTTTCTGGTGAGATTCACTAGCCAATACGACATTACGATGATTTTCATCTAAATGAGCTAAATGTACAAAGCGCTCTTCATCCGCAGAGGTAGCAGGTAATAATTAGATAGCTAACTTAAGGGATGGAATTTCACATTCAATAGGTAATACTACTTCCAAACCAAAAACAAGTTGGAAAGGAGTAAAACTAGTTGATGTTTTTTACAGTAGTACGATAAGCCTAGAGTGTTGAAAAGAGCATAGAATTCTAGTTTCCTTTATGCATACCAACTATCGTTTAATCATATTGGTTAAACTTTATTGACATCTTCGACCCGACCATTAGTTTGTGGATAATACAGAGTAGAGCTATCATGGCGAAGGCCGAGTTTCGCTAATAGTTCGACCATCATAAAATTACGAAAAGACTACCATGGTCTATAACAATAGCTTGCGGGACACCGAACCGAGCAATCACATGATTGAAAATGAAAATTGTTGCAGTTTCGTCGTCATCTCTATATGTAGGCATCACCTTGGCCCATTTTCTAAAGTAATCGACTGCAAGGATAATATATCCATGCCCCCCGACCGAGTGAGGGTTACAAGTGACGAAGTCGATGCCCCATTTGGCAAAATGACCGACGATTATGATAGGGTGAATAGGAGATGGAGGTGCTCTCATTTTGTGATCATCGATTTGGAAATTATGGCATTTGCGGACTGTAATGATGCAGTCTTTAAACATTGACGACAAAAAATAACCAGCACGTAATATCTTTTGGGCAGTAGCATACCCAGACATATGACGCCACACGCTTTAGAGTGGCAGCCATTTAAAGTTTTTTTCAGCTTCTTGAAAAGTTAAACAACGTTGGAATATAGAATCGGCACCATGACGATAAAGAGTGTCGCCAATAATATTGTATTGTTGGGATTGGTATCGAATTCGCCGACGATCAGTTTTGGATAACTTAGGCCTAAAGTTTTGTGTTTGGAGATACACAATGATGTCTCCATACCACGAATCTAACTTACTAATAAGAAAGAGAGATTCATCAGCAAAATAATCTTTTGCTACAGTGTATATTAGTATGGGGAAAGTCACATAATAATCCGACGAAAATCAAGGATTTCTTTGATTTGGACTTTTCAAATTCTAAATCAAACTCTTGTAAAATAACTATCCATTTCGAGTATTTGACCCCTAGTAATTGTTTCGTGAGAATGTACATCATAGGGTTGCAATATTAAATGATAGTTATTTTTCGGGGAAGTATATAGTGACAAAATCATTGAAAAACTTGCACAGCTTCCAAGGTTAGCATCTCCACATGCGCGTATTTAATATCAATTTTAGTGAGACACCTACTCAAATAGTTAATCACATGTTCGCTGTTAAAATCATCCTCTTGGACTAACACCATGCAAATGGTGGCATCGGATGCAGTTAAGTACAGAAAGTAGTCTCGATGATAATCAGGTGGATGCAACAGTGACGCATTAGTCAATGCATGCTTTAATGCATCGAAAGCTTTATCAACAAGCTCATCCTAGAAAAATGGAATAGCCTTTTTCAAGAGTCGAGTAAAACCCTGAGTTAGTTTAGCATAATTGTGGATGAATCTACGCAAAAAGTTTGCCTTCCCTTGCAAACTTTGGAGTTGAGTAAGGCTAGAAGGAGCATGCAAATTCAAAATTACCTCCACCTTGATGGGATCAACAAGAATTCCTTCCTTTGAAATGATCAAACCTAGAAGCCGACCTGATTATACACAAAAAACACATTTGTGCAGATTCAAGCGAATATTTTAATGCCCACACCTAATGAAAATTGCTTTTAAGTGCAATGGGTGATCCTTCCATTTCATGGAATGAGTCGGTGGGTCATCTAAATAAGGCTAAACAATATGCTTGATATCGTGGAATGCATAAGACATTGCTCGCTGAAAAGTCGCGCCAACATTTTTTAGGCGAAATGGGAGTTTGAGATAAGCAAAAGTTCCCCATGGGCATATAAATGTGGTTTTATATTGACCGGCAAGGAGTATGTTTATCTGATTGTAGCCATAAAATCCATCCATGTAGGAAAAAATTTCATTCCCGGCACAGTCATCGACAATTTCGTCGATATACGGAGTTGGATAATTGTCCTTGGGACAAGCTTTATTGATATCTCAGTAATCAACACACACTTGAATAGTTCTTTGCTTTTTATTAACAGACACCATATTTGACACCCAATCGGTTAAAGGAATGGGGTAAATGAAACCTGCTTTCAACAATTTTTCAACCTCAATTTTGATAGCGACAACCTTTCACGGATGTATAGGACGTAATCGTTGTCTAACTGGCTTAGCATCCATATAAGTTTTTATTTCATGTACAACAATGCTAGGGTCAATTCCTAGCATCTCTTCGTAGGACCAAGCAAAAATGTCATGGAATTCCTTAAATAGGGCTTTGTAAGTTGAAATCTCTTCTAACGAACAAGAAGCTCCTATATGAATATTTTCAGTTATTTCGGGTTTCATTGAGATATCTATAGGTATTGTTGCCGATATGTTCCCTAAATTCTGTTCAGAATTGGAAGAAAGGGTAGATATGGGACATTGAGGATCACTAAGGGTCTCAGATGAAAATAATGATGAGAAATTATTCTCAAATTTGTCAAAGGATGGAAATAAAGTTGAACAGTGATGAGTATCGTTCCATGGCATTTCATCCAAGGTCATAACTTCCATAATCCCTTCATCGATTAAAAAATCTGTTTTAAAAGGATCAGGGATAAATATTGGCTCCAAATGCGACAAATGAGAATATTCATCAATAATCGTATTCATTCGATCATCATCAAATGTTGATGGGTTGGAAAAAGACTGAATTGCCTCATAGGCTAACTCAAAATGGCTACGAGGCATTTCATTACCTTATAATATCATTTATGATTCTGAAGGTACTTTCAATGGATCTCCCGATTCAAAAGTACTTGATGTAATCATGTTAATCTCTGCTTCATTATGAAGAAAATCGGGTGGAGGGAACGAGAAAGTTCCCATCAATGATGAGTCTTTGAGCAGGCCAACACCAAATTCCTCATATGGAGTGGTTGATTTTCCAACAAATGCGATACTACTGATGGAATTAGGGTCTGAGGTATAGTAGGATACTTGATCTACTTTCACAATTCTTCCTTTGTGAATAAACATAATCATCCTAAAATATGACAAGACTACTATCGTCATGGCATAAGTCCAGCTCTGACCAAGAAAAAGGTTATAGTCAAGTTGAGCATCAACAACCTCAACATTTATTGCAATTGTTTTTCCCTCTAATTCAATGTGTAAATCATTTAAAAGTCCATACGGAAGAAAACCTCTTCCATCGAAGGATTTCAAAGTCGTGGGAGATTGATTGATTGTTGGAGAACCCAAGGCGTTCCAATAGGTAATGGACATAATACATGTCGACGCTCCTTCTTTAATCACTGTTCGAAAAACTCATCGAGTTTTGACGTGAACTGGTATCTGAAAATCGAGTTGGTGCGGGAGACGTGGGACATGATTTTCGAGATTGAAAACAATCAAATTAGAGTCTTGAGGATCTATAGCTCCTATGGCTGATAATAATAATTTCCTTTGCGCTGGACAAGTTTGCAGCACTTCAAGGGTAGACATGGCCGAAGGTGACATAACCAGATCTTCGAAGATGTTATAATTTTGGGCAGCCCTCACATGAGGATTAAAGGCTGACTTACGAAGCATACCCTTAGGAGGCGAACAAATTATCATATTAGGGTTTGGTTTTTCAATATGTAACGGTTCATAAGAAGGAGGAGTAGACATGGAAGTTTGACCAGGTGAACTGAAGTCATCTCCATCTTCAACATGACTCTTTGATGTGTAATCTTTGGATGTCATTGCTACCATAACTCTGGAATACATCATCATGATATTTGCCGATGCAAATGAGGAGGATTGGTCATGAGAAACCATTTTACTATCTTGTGGAGGAAAAGGATCCTTCAAAATAGCGAGTATGGGTGAACCTTTGATGAATTTGGAAACTTCAGCCCAATGAGAACACTCCTTAGTGTAATGATCTTCCTCACAAATTAAGTAAGGAGAGCGAGGTTTCCTCTTTTCGTCAGACGATTCATTCTTGTTTGATTTCTCCTTAGAACAATTGTCTTGTTTAGTTTTGCCTTTTCCCTTTTTCTTATTTCTGGATTGCTTACCCTTTCTAGTAGATGACTCTATGACGTTAATTTCCGAAGTAATTTCGGGAGAAGGATCTTGTTGACACCTAATCCTCAACGATTGGGAGAATTGAATGTGAACAATCATCAAGAAGATGAACTGAACGATCACATTCATGTATATAATAGATAGTTGCCTAATGGAATAAATGAATCAGTTTTTCTGGAGTTACTCTTGGCCTGACATGGTATCAGAGCACAAGTCCCAAGTTCTTTTTTTAACCTTGCCTTGTAACTCCTCTGTCCACTGCTTGCCTTCTGCTCCTCTGTCCACTGCCTGACATTCCTTGTTGTTTAACGCATGGGCTGGTTCGAATATTCCTCTACCTGAACGTTGCAAGTTGTTGAACGCCTGAAGGAGAAACGCCTGTTTTGGTAAAGTTGCCTGACATGGCGACAACACTGTCTGTTTGTAACGCTGCCTGAAGGTAACGCTGCCTGAAATTATTATGAAAACGCATATGCGCATACCAAACAACTTTTCTCTGAACCTATCCACACATTCATTGGTCGTTTCTGCTGAGTTTCATTGTAGCTAACCACATGCTTCTCAATAGGAAATGCAGTCGTTGTTTCTTCTCACTTTCATAGCAACCCAACACTCAATCAAACGCCTTTGAATCGTCAAATTCTTGTTTGTGCATACTCACGAATTGCTGTATTAAAAATGTTGTCTGAGCGGATATCTCATGTTTTGAAACTGAGTATTGAGCGGCATATTCAGAACGCTGGAGTTTGACATTGAAACGCTGTCTGGTATTCGTATATGAAACACTGTCTGATATTTAAAAAAAAAAAAAAACGCTGTCTGTTTTGGTAAAATCCGCTTACATTTATTTGGGTATGGATTTGCCTGCCATGTTCCAGAAGTGCTAAGTGTCCACACGATGGAAGAACAGTCGTAAAGGTAAAGTGATTAGCATGGACACCCGATCGTTGCATTTGTTGAAAAAGCGTCAAATCCGCCTCAACATAACCGTGTCTATTGTATGCTCCGATAATCACCATCCAGGAAACCAAAGTCCTTCGAGCGATTTGGTCAAAAACTCTGTGAGATTCTGGTAGACTACCGCACTTGGCATACATGTTAACAAGTGCATTTTGTAAATATGTGTATGGTAATTTTCCTGCTGATATGGATATGTCACTATTAAGAAACACTGTCTGATATGGATATGTCACCATTAAAAACGATGTGCTGATATGGATATGTCACTATTAAAAACGCTGTCTGATATGGATATGTCACCATTAAAAACGCTGTGCTGATTGTAATGTTATTTACTTGGGAGTGTGATAGTACGCTTCAATAGTTTCACTGATATTCATATGTCATTTATATTTTCAGAGAATAAATCTCATTCTCATATGTCATCAATCTGTGAATGCGAGCGGTGCTTCTTTGGTTTAAGTTACCTTAAAGCTTAGAGTGGCAGTGTTTATGTTTTCTCCCCTTTGAGAAAAATTTGACTGTATAGCAGCAAAAGTTTTTTCTTCATAAGAGCGATTTTTTTTGCCATCAGAAGTATTAGTCTATCAACAAAAGTTTTTTTTTTATATCAGCAGAAGTAATCTTTACAGAATGCATTCAATCATCTCTATAATAGGAATAGTTCTCACTAGAAAGGAGAACTATCCTGACTGGTCCCGGATGATACAACACACCCTCATCTTCAATGAGTTGTGGAAAGGAGTGTGTGTCGGAGAAGGAGACAGTGACCCAGAAAAGCCTACATCAGACAAAGAGCTCTCCATCTGGGAAAACAAGAATAGGAAAGCGTATGCATTAATCGCAACATCTGTAAATAAGGAGGTGAGTCGCCACATTTCATCATATTCAACTGCCTTTGAAGCTTTACAAAAGCTGAAAGAACTCTATGACTCACATTCTGCACTTGAAGTCGTCCAACTTATGATTAAAATCTTCACTCTTGAACTACAAAATAATGATCCTCTTGCTCTTGCATCTGAAATAAAGTCTATAATGCATGATATCAAATCCACTAAAGTTGAGTTGGATATCTCTCTTATTTCTTTCTCAAGGCACTTTATCCTACATACTCCAATTATCTTGAGTCTTTTCAAGCAAATGGAAATCTCAAAGATATAACCTTTGACTCTCTTGTGAAAATGTTTGCTGAAAGAGAAAAAGCCTTTGGAAAGAAGACAGCCCCTGAATCTTCTGAAGAGACTGTGTGCCTTGCTCATAAAGAAAAGTATCTTGCTCAAGATTCTACAAGAGGAAGAGGTGGACGAAGAGGAAGAGGAAGATATTTCAGAGGCAAGGGGGGCAAACATTCTCAAGGAGAAAAGGCAGATTTACATTGTATTTGCTGCAAAAGAAATGGATCACATGATGCCTATAAATGCAAGCTACCATGGGACAAAATTGAGCAAAGAAGAAACCAACAGAAAGGTAAAACTGATGATACAGACAAAGATAAAGCACCTGAATCTGCTCACTATGTTGAGGCACAATGTAACATTGGAGTAAATGAAGATTTGTTTAACATTTCACTTGCTTCCTGGAAAAATGTTTGGCTGCCTGATTCAGGAGAAACCTATCACATGACTCATAAAAAAGATTTTTTTGAAGATTTCACTGACAATGTTGATGGAGTAGTATACTTTTCAAATCAGTCAAAAATCAAGCCATCAGGGCTTGGCACAATCAGGCTTAAACTGCCTGGTCTCTCAGACTTTCTTCTGGATTATGTTCTATATCTCCCACAACTCAAGAGAAACTTGTTGTCCTTGGTCCACATCCGCCAGCAAGGTCACTCCATTCATATGTTTGATGGAAAGCTTGAGGTAAGAAAAGCATCTGATCGCTCACTTGTCATGAGGGGAATAGAAGAAGAAATACTTTTCAAACTGCAAGGAGCATCTGCTCATGCACAACATTTCTCATATATTTCTCATCATGAAGAAGGTACACTTCCATCAAGTTTATTATGGCATGCTAGATTTGGACATTTAAACTATGACAGTATCCGCTTATTGAAGAAAAATGGTGTTGCTGATTTGCCTACAATTCCTAGAAAACTTAAGCAATGTGATGCTTGCATTCTAGGAAAGCATAGGAAACAGCCTTATCATGACTCACATTCAAGAGCACATTGGAAGCTTGAACTTATTCATTCAGATTTATGTGGTCCAATGCCTGTTTCTTCTGCAAATGGAAATAAATATATCATGACATTTATTGATGATTACACCAAAATGTGTTGGGTTTATTTATTGAAGAACAATTCTGATGCTTTTCAAACATTCAAGAATTTTCATAAATGGATTGAAAATGATGCACAATCTCATATTGGGTCTATTCGCACTGATAATGGAAAGGAATACACATCAAATGAATTTGAAAACTATCTTCGCCAACATGGGATCAAACATCAAACAACTGTGCCTTATAATCCCCAACAGAATGGTGTAGCTGAAAGGATGAATAGAGCAATCTTGAATATGGTACGATCTATGCTTTTCTTCAAAAATGTAAAGATAATGTTTTGGGCTGATGCTATTCTATGTGCTGCATATATAAAGAATAGATGTCCATCTAGTGCTATAAGAAACAAGACTCCTTATGAATTGTGGTATGGACATGTTCCTTCGGTCAAACATCTTAGGGTTTTTGGTTCCACCTGTTATGCTTTGATACCAAAGGTACATAGAAACAAACTTGGTGCTAGAATTCGTAAGTGTATTTTCTTGGGGTATTCAAATACCTCCAAAGCATACCGCCTCTATGATGAAGAAAATAAAAAGTTTGTTATATCTAGAGATGTAATTTTTCTTGAATCATCCAAATCTGACAATGTTGTTGAGCGGCAACTTGATTGCTTGGATAGATTCGCAAAATGAAATCATTTCAAGAATTTGAAAATCATATTCCACATCTTGAAGGGGGGATTCCTATACTAGATCAACATGTGGAATCTTCTTCTGAAGAAGATTCTCCCCCGTCTGAAACTCCAACAACGGATGATGCTTTAAGTGATGTAATTGATAGAATTGGGAGACTCAATCTTGATTCACTCCAAACTCAATCAACAGAGCAGCCTGGACCATCTCAGAAAGGTCCCCCAAAGTGGCTGATAAAGACACTTGAAAGTGTTCATCCTGATGAAATTGGAAAAACAGGAACCAGAAATGCAAACCGACAAAATGGAGGTGATGTAGATGACTCTAATTCACCTGTTGATATGGATGTTTCTTATGATTGTGAATTGAACTTGTCTACAGATTTTGAACCAACTTCCTTTAAAGAAGCTGCTTCTCATGATGAATGGAAAGAAGCAATGCAAAAGGAGTATGATGCCCTCATAAAGAACGACACTTGGAAGCTGGTTGATCCTCCATTTGGAACCAAACCAATTGGCTGCAAGTGGGTCTACAAGAACAAGTACAAAGCTGATGTCTCACTTGACAAGCACAAAGCTAGGCTTGTGGCAAAAGGTTTTGCACAGAAGGAAGGGGTCGATTATGAGGAAACTTTTTCTCCCACAGCAAAATGGGCCACCATCTGGACACTCTTTGCACTAGCAGCTCAGAACGGTTGGAAAGTCCATCAAATGGATGTAAAAACTGCCTTCTTGAATGGAGATCTAAAAGAAAATGTTTTTATGTCCCAGCCTGAAGGATTTGCTGTGAAAGGACATGAACATAAAGTATGCAAACTTGTGAAGTCCTTGTATGGCCTCAAACAAGCACCACGAGCCTGGTATGAAAAGCTAACTGAGCATCTTCTGAAACTCAACTTCAATCATTTTGATCTTGATGATGCAACTTTATTTGTCAAGAAAGTTGGCAAAACAGTTGTATATCTTGTGGTATATGTAGATGATCTTTAATGACAGGGAATAATGAAAGTTATATTGCATCCATAAAGAAAGAATTAGGAAAAAGTTTTGAAATGACTGATTTGGGCTATGTTCATTACTATCTTGGCATTGAAGTAACCCAACATCCAAAATCCATATTTCTTTCTCAAAAGAAATACATTGGGGATTTGTTAAACAGATTTGGCATGACAGAGTGCAATCCTCTTTCTACTCCAATGGAACAAAACTTAAAGCTCACATCTATTGAAGGAAAGGAATTTGAGGATGCAACAAAGTATAGACAGCTTGTAGGAAGTCTCATCTACCTCACTACTACCAGACCAGACATTTCATTTGCTGTTGGAATTCTCTCTAGGTTTATGCAAAAGCCTTGTGAGGGACATTGGTCTGCTGCAAAAAGAGTTCTAAGGTACTTGAAGGGAACTCAAGACCTTGGAATCAAGTATACACAGGTGAACGACTTCAGCTTGATTGGATACTCTGATTCAGACTTCGATGGAGACAAAGAAACTGGAGTATCTACTTCAGGATATGCTATGAGTCTTGGATCAGGAGCTGTCTCTTGAAGATCACGCAAACAATCAGTTCCAGCAGATTCCACAACAGAAGCAGAATACGTGGCAGCAGCTGAAGCAACGAAAGAA